>RJWM01024451.1:0-30725 GCA_004363535.1 Dasyprocta punctata | reverse complement strand
CTCTCTCTCTCTCTCCCCCTTCTCACTTTCTCTTTCACCCATGGTTCTGTTTCTCTGGAGGAAACCAAGAAACTATTTCTTCTATTGTCTTTCTAGCCTTAAGGGTGATAGTGGTTTCTTATCCTCCTTGGTTTGGAATTTTCTCCCTTTCCCAAGGACTCTTTAGGGGTCCTAGCACCTTTGTGAACCAGTTCTTCTGGTTCAGTTATCTTTGCTGAAATATAGTATAGTCATCTTCATCACTGAATTCAATCTTATTCATAGACATTTTTTTCAGCACTTTGCTCTCAAGAGAAGTTAGAATCATTTCTTTAGCAGTAAATAAAGATAAGCTCAAGAAAATCTTAGAAAAAAGACATTATATTTCCGTGTCATTGTCTGTTCCTGTCTAGTAAAGAAATAAAACTTTTAAAAGAGTACAAAATTACTGGGTGGAGAAATACTGTGATCAAGCAACCCTTTATAAGACTGGAGTGAGGGAATTAGGTGACTGAGCTGGTAACCGAGTGTGGAAGACAGACTGGCTGTGAGGTTCTGTATGAGCTGGTGGGATTAAGTGTTTGTAAAGTGCAGGTGAGTCAGACTCAGTGTGATAAAAAATATGGTTGACATCTAAATTAAAAAAATTATTACAGTAAAAGATACACTGCCACTAGTCTTCCTGAAAATAATGCCTCATACTTTGATCATACTTAACATTCTTGTCATTTTATGAAGCAGTTCTAGAAGTTCTTTCTTGTGAGTGTTGGTAGTTGCACTGTCTTGGCTCCTTCAGTGTCCCAAATCAACTCAAGACATTTACCTTTCATAGTCATTTTGACTTTGGAGAAGAGACAGAAGTTGGGTAATGCCAGATCTATTGAATAGGTGAATGCAGACACACCATGATTTTATGAAAAATTTTGCTTTTTCATTTGATGGCATCTGGTAGCAGAATTCCCTGTATTATTGATCACATCTTGTAAATACACTCACAAAAGAGGACTTGTAGAATTGCTTCAGAAAATGGCAAGAATGATGAGATAGGTGTGTTTGAAGCAAGGGCAAGTATTTTAAAATGGGGTTAAAGGCAGTGTGTTTTGTACTGTAATACATTTTTTAACATTTAAACATTCATATTTTTTTTTACTTCAAAGTTTTCTTTTTCTTTTCTCTTTTTTAAAATTTTATTGGTACACTTTAGATATACGTAATGATAACATTCATTGTAGAGGATTTGTACTTGTAGAAGATGTAGCTTGTTTCCTTGTTTACCATTCCCCTCCCCTCCTTTTGTCCCCTCTTCCCCTCCTTATTTATAAAAGTTTTGTTTGTGTTTTATTTCTTCTGTTCTTTTCTGTTGTTGTCCCTTCCTTCCCTTCTCCTTTCCCCTCCTTTGTTTTCCTTCCCATTTAAACATTTTCTTCCCACTTCCCAGTACTTACTATACATTTTAGTTCTTATTTATATTTCCAGTTTCTCACATCAGAGAAGCAATGCAGTATTTAAACCTGTTTGTCCAATTTATTTCACTTAGGAGTATTCATGGTATCTTCTGAACGCAGTACATGGTGGCTTGTCATTGAACTCGGCAGTATGTACGTGTGTACGTGTGTGTGGTTGGGAGCTGGGTTTGCGTGTTCACATGCACAGAACTGTGACTGAGTATATGCATGGGGTGGAGAATTACTGTGTGAGGGCATGGGGTTGGGTGTAAGCATACAAGTGTACTTGTATGTAGGACTGGGGACTCTGTGTGAGTGGCACAGCGGAGTCAGTGTGAGTGAATGTAGGGGAGAGTGACTTTTAATTAGTGTGAGTGAGTGTGGGAGCAAGTGACCAAGAAGGAGCGGCACAGAGTGGGGCTGTGAGACAGTGTGATCAACTGTGAGGGGAGCTATAATGTGGGAGTGAGTGTGAATTTCCTGAGTCTGAGTAGGGATGGGTAGGAGTGAGTGAGAGTAGGTGTGAGTCGGACTGGTTGGGCCCGGAAGTTTGTGTGGCTGTGTCTGACAGTCAAGGCGGTGAGAATATTAAGAGTGTGAACAGCACCGAGGATGAACTATGGGCCTGAGTTGAGGGAGCGAATTTATGAGATGAGCAGTTGCCCTTGAGTGAGTTACTGTGCCTGTGAGCGAGCCTGTGAGTACGGTGAGGCTGGAGGAGACTGAGCAGGACTGAGTGGACGTCACTGGCACAAGTGTTCAGAGCAGAGGAGTCTGTGGGAGGGAGTGAGCAGGAGTCTGACGGTCAATGATTGTGTGAGTGCAAATGGGGCTGAGGGATTGCAAATGGAGGGGACTGAATATAAGCCATGCTGGGAAAATAGCAGTTTGATTGTGCATGATTGTGAGGGCAGGTGAATGTGTGCTAATCGGTGTGTAAATGGGACAGGGAGTGCCTGTCCAGTTCCTGCTACCACTGAGAATAGGCAAGGAAATAGCTGAAATCAGTTAGGCTCTTAGAGATAAGAACACAGTGAAGTTAGAATCAGAATCATGGAAGTTGTTAACCAGGAAGTAGACAAGAGGGCATAATTATTGAGGAATAATGAGAATAAGAAAAAATTCAGAACAGGAGGGCAAGGTGAGGGAATCAGTTTATCTGTATACATAATAATTTATGTTGTACCTGTTTTTGTGACAACTTCTTAAAACCATTCTCCTTTTAGCGCTTAGATTTATTCATTTGATCGATTTATTTTCAGGTATTGGTACATCCATAATTTTGCTCACTTAGGTGATATTCAAAATCAAGAAAAACCTAGCTTTCCTTGAGCATTTCTTTTCTTCTATTTTGTGATTGTCAAGAGAGAGTTGTATAGTTTTAAATAGTACACGTAGGAGTAGATTCAGATTTTTGTGGGTCCTGCAGCTTACATAATTTGGGACTTATCTTTAAGAAAACAATACATATTATGAATCCAGTAATTCTTAGGACTGTTCTGGCTTTCAGTGAGGGAAAGTACCGGGAGATGGGGGTTCGTCAGCTTCGCCCCGTGCAGGTACATTCAAAGCAGAACAAAGCTGTTTAACTTTTGAGTGTTGGAGTCAGAGATTAACTCTATTCATTTGCTTTAATTTGAAGTTAGTCCAACCTTTAGAAAAGTTATCTGGTCAAATAACTTATTTAGTGTTAACTAGAGGCATTTATACAAATTTAGACTATTTCTGAGTCCACAAAAATTTAAGTCCCACAAGAATTCAGTACTGAAAGAGCAGTTTATTTTAAAAGAAAGAGCTGATTAATTTGTAAGTTCAGAAGACAAGGCATATAGAAAGAATTAAAATGTGTCATTGCATATACCAATTCCCCATGATGAATATGATCATTATGTACTGCAAACATACACTAATAAAACGAAAATTTAGAAAAAAGACAAGGGAAAATTCACTGTAGAAATCTGTTCCCTTGAGATATTCAAAGGAATGTACTTGTTGAGAAAGAAAAAAACATAAGGAAGCTTAGTACTAAAAGGTAGGTTTCTGCTGTAGGAAGATAGCTAATTTCATACTCATTGAAACTGAACAAATTTTATAGGAGAAAACCAACATTTTCATAGAATAATCAATGAATATATTATTTCAAAAATAGTAGTGAATGTGATGAAATCCAAAATGAATCAATAAGGGAGGATGAGAGGGTTCACTGGAAAAAATAAATGTTACATAGAACCGAGTATCAGTATGTACATACAAATAAAATTTCCAAAAGTGCCATTAAAAATTTCTTTTGATAATTAATTTCCAGGATTCTAAGAATTCTGAATTTATTGAAGAAATGCCTGATTGCAGCAGAAGAAACCTTGTTTGGCTTTGGGAAGCATTAAGCTTAGGAGAAAAAAAAATAGTCATCTTTATTATAAGGTCAAGGTCAAAACATTTAATTTCTTCTACTAACTCACTACATAATCTAAAGATGTCTGGAAAGAAGCCAATCAATTAAAAATATAGCTAAAGAGAACCCTTCAGGGAAAAGACATAGCACTAGCTGTCCCTGAAAGTGTTCTCTTTTTCTCCTTTTCTCTCCAAGTGATAAATAAACCCCGATTACCTCTTCATCAAGGAAGGTTACATATTTGTTAGTGAAATGTGGAAGTACATCTTCTGAACATCATAGAACCCAGTTATTCTTACATAAAACAACTTTACTTTTGTATTACATACTGCAAAATGACAAGGCATCTCTTTTGGTGTACTTGTTCTCTCTGCATGCCCAAGCAACCATATCAGGAGTAATATTTAAAACCCTGACTTAGATTTTGTTAGATTTTGTGGCTAGACACATTTGAGCAGATGAATAATGTAATGATGTTAATGTTATGATGCAAGAAATAATACTAAAAAAGAGAGTCCCCAGCCAGGCTGTGTTTTTCATCACTACACAAACATACGTACATACATGCATACATACATACACACGAATGCCTATACGTATATATTGTGAGAAGATCTGGATTTCACCAGCATGAAATGGGATAGTCATTAATGAAATTTCCCTCCAATACATTTGAACTCATGGTTAAGACTGAAATTCATAATTTTATAGTCCTATTATATCTAGGTAAGATAGGTACATAATTCTGGCTAAGCAGTTATGAGCAAAGGTGACTATTGTCATTCTCAGGCTGATTGCAAGTCTCACCAAAGCTCTCTTACTTCTGCAATCTTTAAAATGGTGTCCATTTTATGAACCTGAGTTGGAATAAGCAAAGGTGCCTGCTGACTTGTTATGGGCAGATAATAAGTAAGAAATAAAGTTCCCCTGTTTAAGCCATTGAAACTTTAGGGTTGTTCGTTGCTGGAACACACCCTAATCTATTCAGACTTCTACTGTTTGAAATTAAGGAGAGATTTAAAGGCACCATTCCAAATGCATAAATCTAGTGGCTTGGGTTGGGGAAAACAAATACCATTTGATATTTGAAACTCTTCCATCTCTAGAAATCCAGGGCAGTTGCTTTAGTTTTTATAATTTCTGTTTTTTATGAGCACGCTAAAAAGTTTATTGTACTGTACAATTTTTAAGAAATCAAAGTTGAATAATTCACTTGAAAAATTCATTTATGCCTCTAGACATGTTTAAGAATCATGCTAAATAATAAAAACATGTCTTTACTTCCATGAGCTATTTTGTAGGCAAGGCTAGGATTTTCTTAACAGAGTTGAAACTTCAACTAACTGTAATTCTGATTTATTATGTATATGACTGTCATACAAACTTGATGGGTGTGGGTTTTTTGGAGGGCACTGGACATGTTTTATTGGGTACAGAGTTAGACAGCTAAAGATTGTGAAACATTTTTGAAGATGCCTAAAAATGCTGAGTTTTTGGCTGAAGCCAGATGACTCTTAATTTTCCAGTGTTGCTTTTTGGAGGCAGAAGCCAAGTGGTACATTGTTTTAGCCAAGTTTCTTGAAACATCAGCCTGTAATTTCTTTCCCTGTTTTCTGACATTATTACTCACTGTCATAAAGTTTTAGTCATCATTTCCACACCAAACCTGCTGTGGTTTCTCATTTATTCCAAATCACTAAGTTCTTTGGATACTTTTCAATCTTACATATTTTTCCTTAAAGCTGCAGTAACTGGCTATGATGGTTAATTTTGCATCTTCTCAGTCCCAGAGTGCTCATATATTTGGCTCAACATTATTTCTGAGTGTGTCTGTGAGGTTGTTCCCAGATGACATTAACATATTTGAATTGGGAGACTGAATGAAGAAGACTGCCTTCTTTAGTGTGGGTATGCACCAGACAATCCACTGAAAGCCTGAAGAGAATTAAGAATGAAAAAAGGGAGAATTCTGTCTAAAGAATTGGGCTGGAATATTCATTTCTCCTGCCCTTGCACTGAGACTTACACCACTGCACTGAGTTTTTAGACCTTTAGGTTAAAACTAGAAATACAGCATTTCCTAGGTCTTCACAGTGTGAATGTAAGAATTAGTTCATAACCACATAAACTAATTCCTCAAATAAATAATCTGTATTTCTATGTATCTATCCATTTATCTATCTATCTATCATCTATTTATCTAATCCATTTTGTGTTCTGTTTTCTGGAGGACCCTAATAACACTAACCAATCATTTTCCTTTTGAAACTCTTTCTACCTTTATCCCTGATACAATTCTAGCTTGGAGACTCTGTTTCTCTACAGGAATATTCTTTGTATCCTTGGGCTCTTCTTCCTTTCTTTACCATTAAGGTACTGGTTAATATTATCTTCTCAGTCTGCAACCTATGTAGTAATGATTCCAAATTCTTTGTCTCCATCTTTAGACTCAGCCATGGATACAAGAACCATATTAAATATTCTCATTTTCCTCTACTTGTATTAGGATGTTCTATAAGGTTCCTAATCACATTTCCCTCCCCAAATATCTCTATTAAAACTTGTATTTTTTAATATGTGTATTTTTGATTAATAAAACATCAATCTGCTGAGTTATTAAATCAGAAACATGGCAGTAATCATAGGTCTTTCACATGTAAGTATTCAATTCCTGTTTTTCTGATTGCCTAAATATTTCTTGAATTTATCTTTTCTTTCGTATTGTTGTTAAAGCTGCTATATTTCTTGTTTCTTTTTTTTTCACAAGAATTAATGTGGTTGCTTCCTAGCCAGTTCTCTCTCCTGCTGGTTTAGCTTTCAGATTATCTTTCACAGGCCTGCCAAATAATCTTTCCAGAGACAAAGCAGAACACTTTACTCTTTGAGCAAAACTCATTAGTGGCTTTTCATTGATTTAGGATTATACACCAAATTCTTTTATATAGCCTTTTATACCCCTTAAAATGATAAGCATCTGTTTTAGTTACTTTTTGCTTGTTGCAGAGACAGAATACCTGATGCCCAAAATTAGGGAAAGAAAGGTTTATTCTTACAGTTTCTCAGGAGTTTCAGTCCATACTTAGTTGGCCCCAAGTCAGCATGGCATGGCAGAGTTGCCTTTCATGGTGGCTGCAAGCTGCAAGGCACGCTGGTGAGCAAGCAGGTGGAAGCACAAAAGAGGAAGACCTGCCTCCTTTACACTGTATCTTAGCTTCACCCCTGGGCGGGTGCAGCACTCACATCACCATCAAATGTATATGAGGACTTGGGGGGACATAGTATAACACCCAATACATTCCACCCCTGGACCCACAAGGACTCACGTACATCTTTAGTATAAAAGACATTTAGTCCATCTCTAAGAGTTGCCAAAGTCCTAACAGTTTCAGCACTGTTGAAAAGTTCAAGTTCCAAATCTCCTTCGATATCTATGGCAAACTCTTAACTGTAACCCCCTGTACAAATGAAAACGAGGTTAAGTACTTCCAACAAATAAAGGCACAAGATAAACATTAGCATTCCAAAAGTTACAAACAGGGGAATACAAAACATTGGACCCAAAACCCAGCAAGGCAAACATTAAGTCCTGGAGTTATATGCTCAGCATCTGAAGCAATCTGGTTGCAAGCTCCAAAAGGCTTGAGAGATTCCACCCCCATGGCACTTTCAGAGGTCTTAACTTCCACAACTTTCCTTGGACGATCCATGTTCCTTTGCTTCACCCTTACATCTTTACACATTGCTCTCTGTAGGTGGGGTGGAAGCTGCCTTAGCCTTTTCTTGTACTTAAAATCAGTGCCACATGGGTGCCGCCAAGGTCCACTGCAGGCTGGAGCAGAAGCCAGGCTTTCCTCTCTGTTGGCTGTAGGGGTCAACTGCCTGGATCACTGAACTCTCTGAACCTGATTGTGAGGAACGGGCTTTCTATGCCACTGCCATTTTGGAATCTGGCATGGCCACTTCCATTCTGGGACCTGGTGCAGCTGCGACCCTTTTGAAACCTCCTGTGGCCTTTGTCACCACTCTGGGACATGGCACCCTGTGGCTTTTTCCTCAGAGCAAACTCCTTCACTTTTGAAGGCCTGAAGCTGCAAAGGGTGGAGGCCTGCTGCTTCCCAGGATGCTCCCAGGCCATCGTTTTATTCCTTTGTTCCTTCTCAGCAATCAAGGTCTCAGCTCCATCTTTATAGTCCACAGCTTCCTGGACAAACTCACAAGGTTTTAAATCACCATGCTGGGCTCCTTGCTCTTTATTCGCAACATAAATCTGGCTAAGAGCCCCCAACAAAAGCCAGGCCTCCGTTTCAACACTAGATTGCCTGGAAATTTTTTCCACCAAAGTAATTAGTCCATCACCCTTAATCTTAGTCTCAGGCAAAGTCTCTGGATGTGGGCAGAATGCAGACAAACTTTCTGCCAAGCTGTAACACACATCATGTGGAGTCCAACAACCAATGCGGTCCTTCTTTCCAGCAGGAACCTCCTGAGCCTGGTCCTTACTAGCAGGCTTCCTATCAGCCTTCTGGTCTCCTGGGCTCTGACCAGAATTTCCCATACAGAACAACCTAAGCTGTTCCAGCTCTATGCATGTAGGCAACATCTCCGAACCTTTCCAAATTTTCCCTGCAAGCCATTTCCAAAGGCTCTCAAACCACATGGTCAGGAATGGTCACAGCAATGACCCCACTCCTCTGGTTCCAAATTCTGTCTTAGTTACTTCTTACTTGTTGCTGAGACAAAATACCTGACGCCCAAAATTAGGGAAGGAAAGGTTTATTCCTACAGTTTCTCAGGAGTTTCAGTCCATACTTAGTTGGCCCCAAGTCAGCATGGTGTGATGGGGTTGCCTTTCATGGCAGCTGCAAGCCACAAGGCATGCTGGTGAGAGAGCAGGTGGAAGCAAGAAAGAGGAAGACCCACCTCCTTTTCACTGTATCTCAGCTCCACCCCTGGGCGGGTGCAGCACTCACATCACCATCAAATGTATATGAGGACTTGGGGGTACATAGTATATCACCCAATACAGCATCCTACACTTTCATTTATGGCTTGGTACATTGTAGGGTCTTCTGCCATGACCCACGCAGCTCCTGAGGTTCTTGGGGTGAAGGACTGCGAGAGGATGAGAAAAATAAAGAAAGAGACAAAGCTGGGGTCAGGTGGAGCCCTTATCCTCCTGATGAGAGAAAGGTACTGCTCAACCCATGCTGTGTGTTTATTTATATACTGGGAAGGATGAAGTCAATTTCAGCCCCTTTGCCTGGCAACCCAGGCCTGGATTGTTTAGGAGCCTCCTGTTTTTTCTGGGTTGTAGCAACTTTTTCAGTGGTTGACCCAGGTGCTCTTTGTTACTTTGGTAAGGTCATGTCTGGGTGATTTTCCAACTTCAACGGCTCCCAACAGTCTCCTTCTTCTACCTTGCTTATAGAGTGGGGATTGAACCCTATTTCAGGAAACCATATTATAAGGTTCTTCCCCCCACCCAAAAAAATCAAATAGTCCCAAAGAAAAGATATCCAAAATTTGAGAACTCTTCAGGTAACTACCTTATAGTAAGTCTGTTTTAGCCCATTTGTGCTGCTATGCTATAACAAAATCTTCAGACTGGGTAATTTATAAGGAGCAGAAACTTATTTTCTCACAGTCCTGGGTGCTGACAAACTCAGGAGCAATGCCTGGTAGGATTGCTTTTCTGGTGTGGGCTGCCGTCTGCTTCCAGGATGGTATATTGTTGCTGCATCCTCCAGAGAGGTAAAATGCTATGTCCTCACACAAGAAGAGGCAAGTGAGCCGAGAGGTGTGTGAAATCTCTTATCTAAGGTCTTGATTGCATTTATGAAAGAGGAGCCATCATGATCCTTAAGGGTCCTATCCCTTAAAACCATCACAGTGGGAACACCAGAAGCTCAGACAGGACACATTCAAACATAGGAAAGGCTTCAGTACCTAAGATCTGCTGCCCAACAGCTTTCAGTTAATTTGCTATTGCCTTCCTCTCACATATGAATAGACAGTCATGTATCATGAGTCTTTGATAGAATTCTCTAATGGAAAAGAATAAGTAGAATAAAAGGATAAGAAAGCATTTAGAAAATCTATTATTAATATTCCCTGGGAAACAAGATCACTTTAGAACAAAGAAGAGAATTCTATTGAAAAGTAACAATGGGAGATAAAGATCTCTTAAAAATTAAAAATAGAACAGTTGAAAATGAAAACAAATCAATAAAAGAAAAAGGGAGAGATCCTGTTTTGTATTTCATGTATTATGCCTTTTTTGGTTGTGTTTGGCAGCTAACAAATTAAATACCTCAGTTCTATTTATCTCTACCAACCGCACATTTTGTGTATCAGACACAGAAATTCCTTGGCCATTAGATTTTTTATCTATAATTTTGTTTTCTAGTTCTTAGCCCCATGTTGCAATTGAAATATTTTGAATTAATTTTGCATGTTTGCTTTACTGTCCAGATTATAAACATCTGAAAGTAGAAGGCAAACTTCTTTTGCTTTATACCTAAATTTTAAAAGACTTGGCACATTTTGGGGTCTTATGAAATGTTGTAAGAAATCCTTTTTTGAGAAATGTCTAAGTGTTCCAGACATCACTAAATCATTTTTCCAACAAAAGAAGCAAGAAAGAGATGCTCAAATAAGTGTTACACGTATTATAGTAAATCCACTAAAGTAATAAGAAATGAAATCACTATTTTTGAGTTAAATAGTGGCAGTAAGTTAAGAAAAGCAAAACACTTTATTTCAAAGTGAAAACAATGGACATACTAACAGCTATTCATGATGATTACTGAATAGAGCAGTATGACAGATATCTTGGGTTTTTCTAGTATCGCACAACAAATCTTTACCAGTGTCTGACTACATGCTAACAACTGTACAAATGATTGAGACAAAAAGATGGGGAAATAAACAACTGTGACTGTAAAAGCTTACTGATTCAATCTCCTTGTGAGCCTCGGGTTCCCACTTCTGGACCCTCTGCTTAGGCATGGTGGTTTAATTCTGGAGCCTTCAGATTCAATTTCTTCAGAAGATAAATCTGCCTTTTAGTGAGGAGTGAATGGTGAGAGTAGGGTAGACAAGTGACGACCACCAAGCTGTTAGAGTCACAGGGAAAGTTGCACAGAGGGTTTCAGTGAACACCTTTAGGCTCTACCACACCCCCTGCTACTTCACAGTATCTGAGATTCCAAATCTGAGTCTGTCTAGGGTCAATAAGGCCAACTGACTTGTTTTCAATTGTAGCCTCCTTTGCAGAACACTCAGATCATAACTTCTTTCTTATTGTGTCTGTCTTCAAAAAACTTATTGAAAACTCTCAACTTTTGTGGTTTTCTGTCCTATTTGTTTCCTTCTGTGGATTCTAGTGATTATTTTTTAATTCCTAAATCTTTATTTGGGGAGATTTCTGGACAGAGAAGAAAGAGGTGTATGCATCTATTATTGTTTCAAATAAAATTTGTTGTCTTGAACAAATTCATTTTAAATTCATAAATACATTATGTTTTTACTTGTCAGGTTTTTTGGTATATGTATTTGCTATCCATTTCATAGACACTCTGCTTCTTATTCCTTCTAAAGCAGACATTTTCAATTTGTCCTTTCTGGACACTATAAGTGCAATAAAATACGTTGTGGACTATATAAGGCCCTGCTTCTGTAGAACACAACCGTTGGGTGGACTGGAAACTAGCTTTCTTTAGGAACTTTAGAAAGAAAAAACTAATGAAAGTACATTATTCTCCCCTTATATGTGAGTTTTGCTTTGCATGGTTTCAATTAAATTGTGGTCTGAAAATATTAAATAGGAAATTTCAGAAATAAACCCTTTGTGAGTTTTAAGTTACACTGTATTTTGGATAGTCTGAGAAAATCTCATGCTGTCCTACTCTGTCCTTGCTATGACACAAGTCACCACTTTGCCCAGTATATCTATGCTGTATATAATACCTACTTGTTACTCAGTGGCCTCTGTTATCAGATATACTGTTATAGTAATGGCAGTGCTCATGTATAGTGCTTGGTAAGTGAGTGGTTTCAGGTATCTACTGGGGTTCTTGGAGCATATCTCCTGTGGGTAAGGGGGTACTTCTTGGAAGTTTGTTTTGTTTTGTTTTTTGCGGTACCGGGGATCAAACTCACAACTTCGTGCCTGCCAAACAGGCGCTTAAGCCATTGAGCCAATCTCCCAGCCCTTAAGGGGGTACTTCTTTATAACTCACAGAAAAGATATTCTGTACAAGCAGTCTCTTTTTCACTAGAGTTCAAAGAATTATTTTCATGTGAAGATAAAACAATGCAAGCTTTAAAATCTTTAAAGTGACAAATTTCCACTTGATCTTCTTTTTAATGTCTAACATTACTAAAGAATTATTTTTCTTTTCCTCTTATACAGATATAAAAAGCCTCTTTCAGTCTCTAGAGTTTATTGATTTTGTTTTCTATTTTTTAATTACTTATTGTCCATGCATGGGTCAATCTACGCTTTTGATGAGAAGAGCAAAACGTCTATTCTTCAGTGTAAACTTTCTTGTCCTACTCCAACTCATTCTTCACATTGCCACCATAATTATGGTTTAAAATAGATATAATTATAATCCCACAGCAGAGACCATTACCTTGAAATCATCCTTAGTTAGCAAAGTTTAGAAATCTGTGAAGTAAAGACCCCAAAATATTAACAATATTTTATTGAGGAGGAGAAACCTAGGTATCTTATCATATCCTTGAAGACATCTGTGTCATCTCCTACTATTAAAAATTGTTCTATATAGGGTTAAATTGATAAATAATCATGAAAATAGCTGATGATCTCAATGTACATAGCTACAGAAATTCTTTATTATTTTTCTGGGAATGTAGTTACTAGAGACCGAAATGGCATCTATGATCAATTGCAATTCTCTTCTCCCCACATAAAGGCAGAAAAAGAATAATTGTTATTGAAGTGCCTGTCAAAATGAACTACAAATATATTCATTAGAAAACAGGTTGTTAAAATAGACCAGGTATAAATATATTTTGCATATCGCAAACATGCCTAAATGAAGGAAAGCTCTGGAAGGGCAGATAGCTATTTTTCAATTATATATGACCAATGTGGCATTTTTTGATATCTTAGTCATTCAAATGTCTGGAAATGCCATACCTGCTTATGTAATTTGGGGTCACTGCTTTTAAATGCAGTCAGTCAGTCTAGAAATTTCTACCCTACTCTGAATAATCATACTGTGACTTTTTCCTATTTGTGCAATTACAAAGATTTCACCTCATTTAACACTTCTGTGTTTATGCATATGAATATTTACTGGGAAATAGACCTGGGTATTAAAAAAAAGTCATTTAACTTTCTTGACTTCATCAGCTTGTTTGTGGAGAGGCTATTTCACTAACACACAAGCTACAAATCAAAGAGATGTGACACCTTTTTATATTATCAGGCAACATCGTGAGGAAAAAAATGAAATGGAGTTTGTGAACTTTATTACTCAAGGTGACAAGTTAATATGTGGGTGACGGTGTGCAGCTCCCAAATGAGATTTGTTGCATCCTCAGAACTGAGTAAAATATCTAAAGAGAAGGAAGCTTCCATGCCATAGACAAACTCATGGGCTGTCCTGAGGAAGTTAGATTGGAAACTTACAAGTCCACCGTCATTTGCAGACCATAAAGTGTGTGAACTGGGGCACGGGGAGAGTCTGAGTATGCATGAAGAATTTTAATGACTTAAAAGTTTCTTTTCTTATTAATGTTAGCATAGGGAGGCCCATGAGCTAAGGAAGTTATCAGTCTTTCAGATGCTTTTTTTTTTTTTTCCCCCTACAAAGGAGAGTGAATTGCTTGATTTGAAAGCTTCATAGGGCAGGGAGCCAAAAAAGAGAATCAAATGAAAATGATTTTATAGTTGTTGTTGTTCCTGAGAATGTGTGCACTCTCGCCAGCATTTGTCTGACACAGGAGAAAGTGATTAGAAATTCCTGGTCTTTGCACTGAGGGGCTGGTGGTCATTTGGAGAGAAGTGCTTATTGAGAGAAGTGCTCCAGGTGGCATCGGAGGGGCCGCTCCAAGACCTAGACCTAGTCATAATTCAAGACTGTGCACCGCTTTTTTGCACATAAGACAGATGAGTTATGTTTCTTGCTGGGTAAGACAGAGGGGAGGAGATGAGTTATCTCAAGTGTTGATTCATTATTATCTCCTTTAGTATTGACATAATGTCAGAAGAGGATCATTGAACTAGAAACGACTAAGTCATTAGTTTCAACTTGTCTGTGGGAGACTTGTCAGTACTGCTGTGCTAGACTAGATGGTGAAAGCAAAACCCGAATAAACTATAACCAATTGTCTGATTAAATGAGCAAACCATTTCTGTTGTGTCCAGATGAATGGATTTTCTCTGCTAATTTCCATATGTATAATGTGGAAGAAATATGAACCTTGTATTCTCATCTCACATTTTCATAGGAGTCTTAGAAGTATTGGAAACTATTGAAATTCTTTTTGAAAACTGATATTGAAGATCATAATTTCTTTCTATTTTTAAATGACTATTCTCAGTTTAAATTTTTTATTTTTAACTTTGTTATCTCAAATACAAAATATTTTGCTCCTCTTTGGAAGTGTTAAAATAAGATTACTAACTGAAAATTTATAGCTGTCCACTTGGTCTAGAAGTTTTTTTCTGAAATAGTAGTTCAGTGTAAATCTAAAATAACACAATATGTGCTAGATTAAACCACTATTCATTTTTTTTAAAGAAAATTTCTTAGTAATGAAGCAAGACGACTTTAAAAGGAATACTTAATGGAGTTTTAAAAAATATTTGTGTGCCTGTTGTATGTCAAATTCTGACAGACATTGGGGAGAAAAAGACAAGTATTATAGAATCTAGAAAAATAAGTAAAAATATTTAACAAACAACTTTAACTCAACATAAGTACTGTGATAGAGAATTTGGTTCTGTGATTTCAGCATCAGTAGGTTTCTGGTTCCATTAATCTCATCTGACAAAAAAATTTTTTTTATATAGTGAGGAAATATCGCCTTTGTGCACCATTGGAAATTACTATATATCAACTTGTCATTTACTTGGATAATTTTAGTAGATACTGCCTAACAGACAATATTAAGGGAAAATAAAACTATTTTTAGCAAAGTCCCCTTTGACTTGCAAAACTGTGGTATTCATAAAGTTTAGTGCATGCTGCATACTTAGCCACCTATCCATCTGGTATTTTTTTTTTTTTGCTTCCATTAGTACATGTTTGCAGTACATAATGATTGCATTCACTGTAGTGTATTGGTACATGTACACAACACATTTTAATTCCCCCCATCCCCCAATCTAGTCTTTCACTGAAGGACTAAACAATTGATTTCTGTAAGATCTAGTATGCAAGTGCTCTCTGTGATTCATTTTGTTACTTTATTCCTTTTATTACTAAGTGAAAATATTTACTGGGTTCAAATTGAATTGCTCCACGGTGTTCAGAAAAGGGAATATGGCTAAACCTTTCATTTACTCCTTTTCCAAAAGGTGAATTTTTTTTTACTCAGAGACTCTTTTTCATCACATAGAAATAGTCAGTTGTGTGTTAGAACTCAAAAAGTTCCTCAGTTTCAGAACTCTGAAGGAAAGGGCAAGAACAGGAGAATTAGGATGTGGTACAATCTTCTCTAGGTGTCTCATATGTACTTGATTTATATCTTTGGCATTAAGAGCAGGCACTTGCATCCAAAGCTCTGCTCGGAGACTTTCTCCACAGTCACCTTTCTATAATCCACAAGGAAACACCTTAGTATTCACCTACTTCCTTCACAGGTAGTCATTTTACTTTATTATGATCTGACACCCACGGAGCTACTCTCTGGACTTAGCTTTGGCCTCTCTCTCTCTCTCTCTCTCTCTCAGTAACTATGAGTACCTCATCCCCTTTTCCAACCCATTAGTGACATTAAGTGGGAAACCCTGGCATATGCTGTCATCAACAAAGATGAGGTATTATAATATTGACTTAACAGAGGGCACTGTGATGTCAGAGAGAGGGACCATAGTGAAAGAAACCTTGGATACAGAGAAGAGTCTCACTTTGAGATGCTGGGAGCTTTCTGAAACTGGACACAATTTGAGTTCCTTGGTGAAACCCCATGATACTTGAGTGAGGGATGGAGAATAACTTGAAATGATAGAAATTGTGCGATCTGAATAAATAAGATTTTAGCCTAAGTTTTTGATACAGATTTCAACTGCGTGGTATTTGAAGGCTGAGTAATTTTTCAGATCATTTTCTTTATGAGTAAATGTGTGCAGTATACAATGTTTTCATTCCTTGTGTGGAGGTGATACATGTAATAACACTTCCCAATTCTTTTTTTCATCCCTTTTCTATCTCCTCCTTTCCCAGGAACTCCATCTCTTGATCCCCTTTCCCTTTGACAAATATCCACAGTATCTCCCTCTTTTCCCGAGTTTTACAAATGGATTTGTCCTAAGTAAATTGCCTTCCTCCGATGAGCAGAGCTCGGGTAGTTTAGTTATCTTAACTGTAAAGAACTGACAGAATTCTTAATTTCCTTGCAGCATGTTTAAAAATGCATAAAGCGAAATTTTATCACCTTAAGTACATTGTGTTTAAAAGCGTGCAATCAGGCCTGCCAAATTGTCTTTTGCCTTGGAGAATTGGAATAATTATTATAAGTGCAGACAAAACCAGGCCTGTCTTGCAGGCAGATTTTTGTGAGTCCATCCAGGACTTTCGTTAGGGAAACCTTAGTGGAGCTAAACGAAATTGCTGCGGTGAGGCCAGAGGAGGGCACCAAACCATCATGATTGATAGAACAGCCTGGCTGAGCATTTGGAGAAGGAGTGGGCATCAGGCCTGTGAAAGCTGTGTGCCTTGTGAACGTTTTGGGTGGAAAACATATTGCAGTCTCTCTGTTTACTGAATCATCATTAACCCAGAAACTAGCACCCCGGCTTCAGTGGCCGCTAACATGCTCAAAGAGTGGGGAAGCAGCAACTGGCAGGATCTGTGCTTGCCGATATGCCAGGAAGCCTCTAGCCTCCTTCCTGCGCTTTCCTTATCACCCTCATTTCTCTTCTTTCCTAATTACTCTCAACCTATGGAGAAAGAACACAGACTACCATGTCCTTGAAAGGCGGGAACGCAGAGATGGACGTTTCTAAGGCGGTGAAATTATTGGCAGTAATCCAGACCTGATTATTCTTGATCAGTAGCTGAAAAATTTATTTGGTCTTTAGGAAAAGGGAATACACTGGACACAACTTAATATTCTTCTTCATTCTTGGCTGTTCAGCTAAGTTGAATTCCTTTGCCATCTTTCCAAAGCAGGTTTTCTAAACTGAAGAGATCTTTTGAAACTGTTCTATCACAATTGTATAAAAAAGTAGGGTTACATGTCCTTATTTAGACTGGATCTATCCAGTGCAGGGGCCAAGGGCCAAGGTAAAGAATTGGAATGTCCACTAAGGAGAATCTGGGTATACCTCGTTCTTTGCCAATACACGATGGATTTTAAGTCTTTTGGCAAATATGTATGAATACCAAAAGTGATTAATTATGGGCACATAGAACTCAAGACTTATTTTAGCTCCAAACTCTCATTTGTCATTTCAGTTCTTCCTTTCAACTTTCTGTATAGTTTAGGGATATTTCAAAATATCCTTGGACTATTTCTTTTTGCAAAGTGAGTCCTGTGATTTTTTTCCCATCATGAGGGTATATGACAAGCAAATTATTGTACACGGAACAACTCTGACTGAGAGAGACAGAAGCCCTAAGAATTCTCCTAAATATTGGTCCCTTTATATGCCAACTTTATTTTTCCAGTGCTAGGGATTGAACCCAGGCCTTTGCACTGAGTTCTACCCCTTTTAAAATTCTGAGACAGGTCTTTCACAGTCCATAACTGCCGGGGCAGGACTTGAACTTATTATCCTCCTCTCTTAGGCTCCCTGAATGCCTGACTACTAGGATTAGAGGCAAGCACCACCTAAACGTGTTAATGTTTTAATACAGTATTTAAGAACTAAGGTTCTGGAGCTAGACTGCTTGGTTATGAATGCAGATCCTGCCACTTATTAGCTGAATGATGCTGGCAAGTTACTTAGCCTCTGAGTGCTTCAGTTTTCTCATCTAAAAAGCAGAGATATAACAGTATCTTAGGGATATTGTGAGAATTACAAGGATTATTATTTGTGAAGTGTTTAGACCAGAATCTGCAATTCAGTATTTCATAAGTACAAGATCAGTAAATGTTTAGGATGGTGTAAAACCTATTATACCAGTCCTATGAAGTGTTTGTTTGTCCAGGTGATTTTCACGTGGTATATGTTGACTTGTTTCCAGTGCTAAACTCTCTGGCTGGTGTTTCAGGACTGTGCTGCTATCCCTTATGCTGATAGGAACCATTCAGAGAGAAGAAATGAATAAATAAAGTCTTGTAGGAAGATCATATTACAATTAACTTCAACATAATTTGTTTAACAAATATTTGTATAGCACTTACTATGTGCTACAGACTGTTTTAACACCACACAAATATTAACTCATTTAATCCTCATTTTAACAGAAAATACTTGCAGAATTTCAATTAAGTGATGAGATAAAACACTCTAGTTCAGTGTCTGACATGAAAATCCTTAAATAAATATTTGTTTAAGGAATGAATACCTGTGAGTGGTTCAATCAGTCAGTCTATCTTGTTTGGCTATCAAAAAAGCAAACAATACACCTGGATTTTATATTTAGTGCCCTAATGTATTCTCGGAGACTTGAAACAATTGAGCCTCTTCCTCCACAGCTGTGTAACATTTGTATTGAAGCAACTAAAATGGCCTCAATGCTCCTTTCTCAGTATTGTCACTTATTTTATAAGTTTAGATATTTGAATGTCATAGAATTGGTGAAGTCTTTGATGACCTATAGCCTCTTACATTCCATCTACACTGAATATCTAAGCGTTTCATCTTCTCTTCAGTTCGGATTTTGAGCAGAAAATATTATGGCTCTGTTTAAACATAAACATTTGTCAAATTTTCTCACTCCTTGAATTGTATTCTTTATATTTACTTTAATCTGAAAATACATTGCTTAGCTTGTCACTGCCCTGAGATGATTAGCAAATAGATACTTAATATTTTACAATGATTTAAATTATTTGCATATTAATTCTGAAGAATAACTTATTTTAGAAATACATCAGATTTACTCAAACACTATTTGGGAAGACTTGAGAGTTAAATGTCAGCTTTTTTTGGAACTACAGTAAAAGTTTTATTCAATATGATATTGCTTCAATCAATTGTGAATTCTTTTTATAGTCACAAAATTAGTTGCATTTACCCTTAAATCCTAGTTACTGAAACACAGTTAACATGATAGGAAAGAATAAATTTAATAACAACTTCAATAACCTTTTCTTTCTCCCTCTAGCTATCAATCAAAATATTATCTCTTCTTAACCCATGACAAGCAGCTCATGAAGTGAAATTTAATTCTTCTATGCAATAATTGAGATGTGGCAACTAAAGGGCAATTAGGGAAGTGTGGGCAACTTTTCATAAGGATCTCATGTCCCTTTAGTGGTTTTAGAAAGTGGTGAGGCAAAAATTCAATCTGCAAATTCTTATTCCTTAAGTTAGAGGTAATTGATACTGTGAGAGTAGATGTGGGTTTTGTGAGCAAGACCTGGATTCAGGACACACAGAGGTCTGCTGTCACAATGTTAAAAACACCAGTTTGAATAGACTGTCTTGTGCTTCCTGCAGTGCTCAGTGGTGTAAGGTATATGGAAGTTTGTCCATCAACAGTCAATAAAATCTGACCTAACCCAATCAGGTGACTGACAGCTGGGAAGCCTGGGGATGTGGCGGTTTCAGTGTTTCTGGGGGTAACTTCCTCACCTTTGTTTGGGGGTAACCCTAAGATAGTGGGGGAGGGGCACTCTTCTCCCTTTGAGTTGAAGGCTCTTTGATGGGGAGCAAGGGCAGAATACTGTAAAAGGTAACACTG
Organism: Dasyprocta punctata; assembly: GCA_004363535.1. NCBI lineage: Eukaryota > Metazoa > Chordata > Mammalia > Rodentia > Dasyproctidae > Dasyprocta > Dasyprocta punctata. The sequence goes on along the minus strand of RJWM01024451.1, from coordinate 10,857 downwards.
GAAAGTGCAGATTTCGGCTGTGAACTTGGGCCTTCAGGTTTGGTAGTTGTGACAGTGGGTGAGTCTTCAGACAGGAGCAGTAGGTTTTTAGGGGGATTGTGACACCTGCCAGTAGCCTTTGTCCAGAGATGAGAGATACAGACTCAGTGTTAGCTGCCACTAAGCTTTTTAAGGTTTACTGGACACATCAGAATAATGGGAGGAGCAGGTTTCCTGGAAAAAAATATCAGAAATTTTTCCTCAGTTATAAATTTTCTATTCAAATATTTAAGGAAAGTTTAGGTTGCCCAGCAAATGTTTACAGAAACATACTGAAAGAAAGCAGGGGCTTGAGTCTTGAAAATCCTCAATCTCTGTCTTCTGCTCTTTCTGCCTCTTCTCTTTGCGCTCTGTCCCTCTTCCGGCATTTAGCGTGCTGCCTTGTTGTCTTCTGCCCTCCACATTTGTCAAGAACAAGCCCCTTACTGATGATCATGCCAGGGTATTCCCATTTGGTTGCTCCCATTTGGTTGTTCTTAGCTTTTCCATCTCTACAAGTATTGCTCATCCTTTTAAGACAAGATGAACCTTCTTTGACTAGTTGCCCAAGATTTTGCCCATTCAGTCATCTTCGGCAACTTCACCTGTCTTGATAGATTGAAAATTTCTTAAAAATTAGGACCACATCTTTGTTTTCTTCTCTGTGTTGAACTACACTCTGGTGTTGCATGACTGTAAACCAGGTACTGGAAAGTTCACAAAAAGCAAAAATTGGCTTTATCTGCCATATATTCCATGAACAGATATAGTCACTGCCCTCGCAAATTGCAAGTTACTATAAATTTTTTTTTCAAAAGTAGAACCAAGAGCCCCTTTTGATTTTGCTTTATACAGATACCCTGATTCTAAGGATTTGTTTTTTTTTTTTTTTTTTTTTGGTACCAAGAATCGAACTCAGGACCTTGTGCTTTCCAGGCAGGCACTTGTGCCTCTGTGCTACATCCCCTGCCCAATACCCTGGTTCTAATCATGGCAGAAGACTTAGTTGAAAGTCTTTTTCTAGTAGACAAAGGTGCTGAGATTAGATATACTAAAATATATCTTCAGTTGTTGAGGCCATTATCCAAGTAAATTTGCTTGTAAGTTACTGAGTAATATACATTTAAAGTCTTTGGGAAAATTTTAATATTGACTTAATTAGATGGATACATCTCTATAAACTACAGTGCTCAAATTTGTGATTATGGTTTTAGTGAAATAGTTTGCTTTCACAGTGTATTTTAAGACCATTGGAAACACAAAGTCAAATGTATTGTTAGACAGACAGTAGGTTCTTAATGAATATTTTATGGAAAGTTGATATATTTGAGTTATTCCCATTTTTTTGGTATCCTGTCCTGATTTATAATTGAATTTCTCAATCTGGAATATTTTGCTGCGTTGCAAAGCACAATGCAATTTATTAGAAAATTCTTTGACATGCTTACTTCTGACCAAATCTAAAACCTCGCAAGTCAGTAGATGTGCTTTTGTTTCAACAGAGCTTGGAAGACGATGTGTTTTGCACAGAGATTGTATTGTTTTCTTAGGCACACAATAGTTCATTATTATAATTGTATTTTAGAACAGACTGAAAAGTAGATCAGCATTATTACTTTTACCTTTCCCTCTTGTATTTTTTCTTTCTTCCTTTGAACCAATTTCTTTCTCCAATCTTTTCCTAGACATTTGAATCAAATCAGCATTGTTTAGATTACATATGATATAAATTAACAGTTTTACAAATTAACAGTTTTTGGATAAGTGATTGATAATTATTTTCATAATTGTATTATGGATTTTAGCCTTATTCAAAGAATACATAATTTTATTTTATTTATTTATTTATTTATTTATTTATTTTTGCAGCACCAGGGATTTAACTCACAACCTCGTGCCTGCCAGACAGGCGCTTTAGCCACTGAGCCAAACTCCCCGCCCTAGTTTTTTCGAGGCAGGGTCCCACTATGTAGCTCAGTTCTGCCTTGTGCTTGCGTTGTAGCCCAAGCCGGCCTTGAACTCACAATGCTCCGCCTACCTCAGCCCTCCGAGTGCTGGGATTAAAGGCGTGCGCCACCACGCCTGGCTAGAATACATAATTTTAAATTCGAGAAGCTTTTGAGAAATTTTCTCCAAAGAAATTATTACAAGTTACCTCTCTTCTTAGATAGGGGCCATAACTGAGATGTTACACGGGAACTAGATCGTAAATTTCTGTTGCATCTTGTCAGACGCAATCGGAAGGCTCTATGGATATCTAGTAGCATAGGCATGGACGTGTTTTGGAATCTGCTTGCTGACATAGACTTGTGGCTGTGGACTTTATAAGCTTGGTTTTAAATCTGAAGTCATAAATGGCATAAGTAAGCAAATATTTGTTCATATGAGAAAGACTATATGGACAGTTTTTTTTTCCAAATAGATTGGCAAAATAATGGAAGCAATACATAGTAATGCAACATTGGTTTCTATAATGCCTCATATTATCTTCTAGGCAGTTGCCTATATCATCTGTTGTAATACAATCAAACAAACTAAAATAGGTTAAAATCCCTCAAAACAGAACTGTGAAAGCAATACCAGGTTTCAAAACAAGGTGATCGAATAGCAATAAATGCTACCCTAATACATTTTGTTATCTTTAAAATAACTGTCTTTGTCATCATATATAATAAAGTTATTGGTTTTACTCAGTACTATTTTGTTCGACTGTATTAGGCCAGATGGTAAGGGCAATTATTTTGAAGACAATTAAATGGTAAGACAATTATTTGAAGAGGTATTACAAGGGGAACCGAGGAAGGAAGGAAGGGAAAAGGAAAAAGGGATAGATCTGTATGAGGGTATACATAAGATAGTTTGAAAGACTATATTACTAAATGCACTAACTGGTGAGAGAGAACAGTTGATACTCATATGATTAGATCAATCTTACATGTCTATATCTGTCAATCTGAACAACCCCCTTGAAGGTAATGATATACAATGTTACAACCACTGTAAAATTCCCATCATCTCAGTTTGTAAACCTATGATGTTACAGTATCAGATATGTTGTTGTTTGTTGGTTCCTTTAGCTTTTTGTTTCTCTTTTCTGTGACCATTCTTTTATTCTTTATTGGTTTTATTCTGAACTATTTTGCTTGATTATATTAGGCCTGATGATATGGGCAGTTATTTTAATGATAACAAGAGGTACTCTAAGGGGAAAGGAGGAAGGAAGGAAGGGAAAAGGAAAAAGAATAGGTATACATAGGACAGTTAAAATGACTATATTACTGAATACATTAGCTCTTGAAAAACAACAGTTAATACTCATGATTAGATCAATTTTACATGTCTATATCTGTTAATCTGAACAACCCCTATGAAGGTAACGATATGCAATATTGTGACTACTGTCAAATTTCAACCATCTCATTGTGTAAACCTATAATGTTATCATATCAGATTTGTTGTTGTTTGTTTGTCTTTTTTGCTTTTTGTTTCTGTCTTCTGTGTCCACTTTCTCTTAAATAAAAAAAAAACAAATAAATTGACAAAACAGCTCATTTCAATGATGTCATAGAAAAATACTAGTTGCAGTGTTTTGCTGCAGGAAGGATACTCTAGTTTAATCACATATAAAGATATATGAAGATGACATTTTGACAAATAAGAAAAGTCTTATTAAATTAAGCATTTATCTCACAAAATGCAATTAAATATTTAGACGGTAGTTTTTTTTTATTTTTTTTGGCGGGGGCACCGGGGATTGAACTCACAACCTCGCGCCTGTCAGACAGGCCCTTAAGTCACTGAGCCAAACTCCCGGTCCCTGGTTTTTTGAGGCAGGGTCGCACTGTGTAGCTCAGGCCGGTCTTGCGCTCGCGTTGTAGCCCAAGCCGGCCTCGAACTCACAACGCTCCGCCTACCTCAGCCTCCCGAGTGCTGGGATTAAAGGGATGCACCACCACGCCCGGCTTAGATAGTAGTTTTTAATTGGGAATTTATGGTGTAAGTGGCAAACAAGTTACGCTGTCTTCCCAAGAATATATTATTTGCTTTGGCACTTTTTTTTTTTTTTTTTTTTTTTGGTATTGAACTCACAACCTCGTGCCTACGAGGCAGACACTTACGCCACTGAGCTAAATCCCCCACCCGATCTTTTGAGATAAGGTCTCACTATACAGTTCAGGCTGGCCTCGAACTCACTTTGTAGCCCAGGCTGGTCTCAAACTCACAATGATCCTCCTGCCTCAGTCACCCGGGTGCTGGGATTAAAGGCGTGTGCCACCATGTCTGTTTTTTTTTTTTTTTTTTTGCCTTGTATAGTTTATAAAAATACTGCAAGATATATATATGAAAATAGAAATTGAGAGAAAATAACCAGAGATAAGGCAATAACTTTTCAGATGATTTATTTATTTACCTATTTTTTTTCAGATGATTTATTTAAATAATTGTTGACAGGTTATGTAAAAAACCTGAAATTATCAAAATGTTTAAAATTGTTCTGTTGGAAAACTAATACTTTTCCATTTGTGGACTTTAAGTATACTTTAAAAGCATCAGACAGCCAAAAGTATCCAAAACACTGTTAACACCCTCTCAGAAATCCAACTGTATATACAATAAATGTTTTGTTTATTGAAAAAAAATAGATGAGTAGGCACAAAGTATTTTGTCAAAGTGCTAAGATTTCCTACCAGGTAATGCTTGAGTTCTTATTATATGTTAAATTCTTTAATACTACGTATTAAATGCTCCAGGCTCTGGGTTAAAAAATTTGAGAGCTGTGTCACACTTACTCCTCTGAAATCGATCTGGGCAATGTAAATATCACACTGTTAAGGACTGACCCCTGGGTGCATAGTTTCAGATAATTTTAAAGTTGAAAACTGTAGGTAAATGATTTCTTCAAGTTTCAAATGGACTCTGTATTGTTGTAGAACTGGAATATGTAAAAATCTGCATGAAGTAATCCTTATTCGTCTTTGGGCTAGCTATGTTAGCTTCCTGGGAAAGGAAGGCTTAAGAAATTTTTTATTCATAAAGTTGCTTTCTTCTGAGGAAAAGAGATGCTAGGCAGATGAGCAGAATGCGTTACTTCTATTCTGACATATCTGCCCAACAAGACTAGCTGATACTGTACATTTTAATGACTCTTCTAGAGTCAAAACTGACATTGATATTAACAAAAGGAATTTGGGTCAAAGAACTTCATTCATGTTGAAAATCAGCCTCAAGCTTCACCACAAGCCATACATTTTATGTGACTGTATTTTGCTTAAGTACATATTTGTATCCATGTAAACCGAATGATCATTTAATACTTTAGTACTTTATTCTAGGCAGAAGAAGGTAGAATTAGAATCACACTGCTAAGGAAAACTGTACAGCTTAATAATTTAAAAACTGAAGGTCACAGGGTCAGGAATTATTGAAAATTTGTATGTCTGAAACATCTTCTGTTTGAACCGAGTTTGTAAATGAAATAGCTCAAAGTCATTTCGAAAGCATGTACATTAAGAAAATTAACTTGATTTGGCTATGGTTTGAATGTATGTGTCCCTCTGAAATTCATAATTTGGAGTTTAATTTCCAAGGTCACAATAGTAGGATGTGGAGCCGATGGGAGGTCATTAGGCCATGATTAATGTCTTCAAACAGGGTTAAAGATTGTATAAAAAGGGTTTCAGAAAACCACCTAACCTTTCCATCTCTAGGAATCAGTGTTTGTCCCTTTTTCCTCTTCTGCCATGTGGAGATCAGAAAGGAGGTGCCCTTTGGAAGTGGAGAGCAGCCCTCACTGGGCAGAAATCTGTTGGCACCTTGTTCTTGGGCTTCCAGCCTCCAGAACTGTGAATGATGTGTTTTTACTGTTTATAAATCACTATTTTGTTTTAGCAACATGAAGAGACTTAGAAATATTCTAAAAATCATATAAAATTTCAAGTGCTTTATTAAAAAATACTAAATATTGAAGGTTCAGAAATTTAATGGTAGTGAAGAAAAATTGTAAGTTTTCAGAATGGAGGTACTCAGAGACACAGAGTAGTGTAGGCTGTCTTCAGGGCAGGTCTAAGTGATTCAAATTCAAATGGACCACTGGGGATTTAGATCAGTGGCTTAAGCGCCTTCCTGGCAGGTGCGAGGTTGAGAGTTCAATCAAAAAAAAAAAAAAATTCAAATGGATCTCTGATTGTCAGCCTGTTTTTATTTAGGTCTTTGCAGTATAGCATATTTAGCTTTACAGAGTATTCTAAAAGTATGGTTCTAGAATCCTCAGGACTAATAGCTGTTGTGAATCCTTGCATAGGTCAATAACTTCGAAAATTGTAACAAGGCTTTTTAAATGCTTGATTTTTTTCTAGAGAAATACCAAAATATTCAGAATTGGGATAATCTATCACCATTGCCCTATGGTTTTAGGAAAAATGACTTAAAAATAATTAGCCTAGGAATGCTATCAATGATTTTATATTTGATATAATAAATTTCAATATTCTTCTGCACAGTTGAAGTTCCTTTTTGTATATTTTTGCTTTGTTCCAAATTGAGGCAACTTTGGGTAAATGGGATAATTGACTAGGAGAAGGCTCAGGGAAATTCATTACCTCAATGACCTCATATCCCAGGAAGTAATAAATGAAATAGCTAAAGAGAAAACCCTTAGGTGATTACTTTTTCTGATTATTTAATGCCAGTAAATAGAATATTTCATAGATATCTTAATTGATAAAGTAGATGAATATTTTTGTGTGTGAATGCAACCTGAAAATTCTACCAGAGTGGGATAAAAATCCTTACACTGTATAGTGGATAAAGCTAGTAATACAGCCAAAAAGAAAAACCCACAGTTGAGATTATGCAGAACTGAGAAAAAAATTTCTCAAGTAATACACATTTGCACTCAGGATTTTCCTGGAGTTTGGAAGAAAACACTTGCTACAGAAATGCATTTGGGGTAGATAGCACCAGAATTATGAATTTTAGTATTTGTAAAGGAGACTAAAAATCGTGATGGTCCCAGTAGATATTTGTGGGCTATATAATCAGCGTCAGATGCCAACAAGTTCTGCAGATGAAAAAAAATTAGATGATTAACCAAATTTGGGGCCAAACCAGAATAGTGTTGAGTCATTTTCTTGGCTTCTCAGGTTCTCCCCATTAGGAGCCGGGTGCCAATTCCAGGACCAGACTGCAATATCCCATAGGTGAATGAGTGAAAGCGTAAGTGTATTTGACGATGAATAAAGCTTAAATTTCTGTACTGGTAACAAACCATTTGTTATTCAAAATCTCTTGAATCCTAATGTGTTTAGGTTCTGAGAAGAGACCTTCATTTTGCTGAGGTGGATGACAGTGAAGATGAAATACGGGGAAGTTGAGGATGGGCTAAACTGCTCAGTTTAAGGCAAGTGGATGGAGAGGTGGAGGTTGTCTGACAGCAGAGAGGAGGCTACACAAAGAGAGGAGCATTTTAGGCACCTGAAGTGAGACCGGGAGTTGGGGGTAAATATGAACAGTTTTAAAAAGAGCGTATTGGTTGTTTTGATAGGCAGAATGCCTTTGAACACCCTTTTTCCTTTCCACGTGGGCACAGCAAATAAAGTGACATTATTTATGTTTGGAGCTGTGAAAGTAATGTGCAGGTTGTCAGAGTCAAAATGGAGTTGGTTGTATAAATCCTAACAAGAAAAAGTAAATAAAGTCAGGAGACTAGGAAGTCTTAGACAGGACTACCTGATAAGGAACAATTACATGACTGCAGACTGCAAACTTATACAGGGCCACCACGACCTTGTACAAAAAATGCTTCTGCAAGGACATCTGCCTGGCAGCTCTTTGTTCAATACCATACTGCTGCTAAGCTTATTATTAATCATTTTGGTCAAGGATTATTGTTTCAACATATTAATGTCATCCTCCTTTGTGTCTTTAAAAATTTCCCCTGGCCTTAACTGCTTTCAATATGCCCATAGTTTACTATGGCTTGTATGTTCCCACTCCAGTGATCTGTTATTCCTCTGTAGTACTCTGCTATTCCTAAATAAATGTCGTTACTCTTTAGAGGACATTTCTTTCATTAAAAAAATAGTTCCTCTCTGTCTGTCTGTCTGTCTGTCTGTCTGTCTTTCTCTGTGTGTGTGTGTGTGTGTACTGAGATATGTGACATGAGAAGTCTGACTTTTGGCATTTTGAGAGGAGATGGAGGAAATCCAATGAGACCAGGCTCACTTAGATTGCGAGTGAATAAATTGAATTTTAAATCGTTTTCAATTATTATTCTATAATCTGTAGTGTGTATTTAATCATACTCCATCTTGTTTATTTTTATAAAATACTTATTTAATCCCACCCAGATGTCATTATACACAATCATGGAATTAAGGGAATTTCTGTCGACAATTGCAGTGAAGATTGTGTGGCTAGAGGGCAGAGTGGGTAATCAATGTTTTTATAAAATGATTTCAGAAAAATTCTCATTTCTGTTGACATGAGCTCAATATAATATATACCTACAAGTTATTGTTATTTGCAGATTAATAAGACAGTTTATAAGCTTCTTATTCATTTTAGTCAAGATGTAATTCTTCATCTAACTAATGAGGAATTGTTAGCACATAAATAACATTGCAATAGTATGCCTTGCCCATTTTAGTAAGTCAAATACTTGTTCAATTGGTGATAAAAGCATGATCTAAATTTAAGAACACTTTCTGTCCTTCTTCAATTGAAGGTATAACATGCAGTAAATTAAGTTGCAATATAATTTATTGCATTTTTTAAAAGCTTTGTGCACTTTTCCTAAAAAAATGCCTCAAGGCATTAACAATAAAATCAACTTACGCATCTGCAACTACTTACAGAAATAACAATATACTCAGATGGAAATCAGGAGTATGCAAATCAAGCAATATGCCCATTTACCCTTGAATATTGAAGGGTGCATTAAAGATATATGGTTATTTTAATTAGGGAAAGTGAAAATCTTTTTTGTGTCCTAAAAAACACAGTTTTGCACTTCTCTTAATAAAGCAGCCAGGAGAAACAACTATTTGTCAATGGTTCAGGGGTTTGGCTTAGAATGTGAATGTCCAATGCCTTCCTCTGTGTCTGTCCCCTGCCAGGGGGTGGCACTGCAGGACTGTACTCCGCACACAGGTATAGAAGTCTCCTCCACTGTGAAGCTCTGCTAGTCACACATAAATCCTGTGTGTGTGTGTGTGTGTGTGTGTGTGTGTGTGTGTCTGCTGCTGGGAGCTGCATGCATCCATTGTTCTATAAAATGGGCTTTTCAGTATTTTCCCTAAAGAGTCTTTCACATTTATGCTTTCTTTATTTAAGGAAAAGCCTAAAATGCAAGAAGGGAGTGGAAATATATAGTAGGACTCACATGCAGAATGAAAGGAGCTTTGTAAATTTTCTGCACCTGATATTATCTTAGACTGCAGTCCCTTTTGTGCTAATAGAATAAAAACTTATACTGGACAATTAAAGATAATTACACCTCTTCTGGTTAAAATAGCCTCATTTAGATAAACAGCCGTTCTGTTCAAAGTTCAAACTCTCTGACAGGGATGCTTCTCTTCATACAAGTGGTGCTTCTGCCAGGTGCCTCTCTCTTCCTTCCCCAGGTGCTAAGTAGGTGCCAGAGGAAGCCTACAAGTTGTCACAGAGGTAGTTGGGGATTAGACGCCTGGAAGTTGAAAGAGGCTCCAGACCACCAAGTCCTTTGGGCCAATTTATGTTGTTTGCACCAACTCTATTGCTGATGTGTTGGCCACCAGTGTCTCGGGATCAAGAGCACAGTGGGCTCTAAGTTGTTGGGCTGCCCTTGCTGATTTCTTCCTTCCCTGTCTCTGCTTTGCTTCTGGCTGTGACTCCCATTTAGCCTCAGTTGACAGCAGGCCCTGCAGCTCTCCTCCTCAAGATCATTTCTTCTGTCACTGGGCTGCAATGCTGGGGGAGCTCACTATCCAGCTACATCTGCTGTCCTCTTTGGGACTGTGGATAATTTGGGATTACTTACTGTCACATGAGTCCTGGAGAAGGCATGGTACTGTCACAGGACTTCTCTCTGTCGAGGCATATTATTTGCCATTTCATTTCATCCTAGTCGCCTGATTGCCAAGGGTAATTCCATGGGTTGTCTTTCAGAGTACCAAAATACACTTGGTTCTCTTTGATCTGAGCTATCTCTATCACCCCTCTTGACTCTGATCTATATAGTCTTTGTAATCTCTCCTCTGCACTGTTGTTTTCCCCTCTATTATTTTTTTTCTGTGAAGGAGGAACTACTTGTATATGGAATTAAAAAGCAAAAGAGTAGAAATATGTGATCGGTTCTCTGTAATTCTTAGTCAAATCTGTATCTCCATCTCAACTCTCAGAGGCTGGTTGTGGGCTGTGACATCAGATCCTTTGATGCCTGCGAGGGCAGATGAAGCCACAGTGGCTGGGTTCAGTAATTGGCAGGTGGAAGAGAAGGCCCAGAGAAGACGCCAGGAGGATGTCACAGAAATCATAGTCAATAGCTTCAGAATGTTGTCATCTGCAAGTATGGATTTGTTTTGACTCACTCTGTCATCACCTCAGTTAAGAAAAGAAACTAACTCTGTAACTTGCTTGCTTCTTGTGTTTAACCCTTCAGAGTAAGAATATAAGAAGAAGCGATGTTTTTGCACTTACTGTATTTCTATACAGCACTCATATAAATTTGCTACAGTTAAAAGAAACCACTCATAGGCCAGATGCTGTAAACAACAAAAAATCAATTGTCTCACATGTCTAGAGTCTGGAGTCTGAGATGAAGGTGTGGGAGGCATTTTCTGAGGTATCTCTCTTTGCCTC
>RJWM01024450.1:0-30678 GCA_004363535.1 Dasyprocta punctata | reverse complement strand
GCCTTGGAAATCAAGGAATGTCAGATTTTGTATTTCTGTTAACTGCTACAGAAAAGTTAAGTGTACAGAGAAAGATCGTCATTAATATTTAAGTTAATAATTTCATTAATATTAGTACAGAACATAAATTTTAGAGAAATAGTAGAAAGCATTTAGAGGCACATACAATCGGTTTAGAATTAATTGAAATAAAAAAGTATGAGATTTAAATGAGGAGTTTCAGACAAGAAGGGGAAAATGAAGGATTCCCTCCCCTTTAAAAGGCTGAATAATATTCCTCTGTGTGTGTGTGTGTGTGTGTGTGTATACATTACACTTTCATTGTCCATTCATTGGTTTATAGTTAACTACATGGTTTCTATATCACATATGACTAAAAGGAAATGGGAAAATGCATACAGAAGAATATGCTGCAAATTCATCACGGAGGGATTGCATGTATGCATGGAAGCTTGAGCTTCAGGCATTGAAGCTGTGTTCTTGGTTAGTGCTGTGGGAAGACAGTGAGGGAGAAAGTGGTGGTGAAATAATCTGGTGATCACTCATTATACAAGCAGCTCATGAAGGGCTTAGATTGTTGCTGTTAGACAAACAGAAGCAGACAGTATTGGGAATTAAACAAATGAAAAAGATTATGGATGAAAGGAGAGTGGTCAAGAATGGAGAAGCCAATGCCCAACCAGAATCCATTTTTCTTTGGGTACCATGATAGGAGCTCTGAAAAATTGAGGGTTTGGGCTTTTAATGGATCAATTTTGGAAAACTGAATACCTTCCCTTAGTTTCTGTCTGAGCTTTTGGTCTCTATTATTTCACTTGGAACAAGTTATCCTTTTCCATTCTCTTCCCACATTTTATTTTTTAAACTTTCATTGACTACAGGTTGATTTATTTTGCTCTGTAGGAATTCTGTTTAGAGTGTGTCTTAGTTACTTTTCACTTGTTGCCGAGACAAAATACCTGATGCCCAGAATTAGGGAAGGAAAGGTTTATTCTTATAGTTTCTTAGGAGTTTCAGTCCATACTTAGTTGGCTCCAAGTCAGTGTGGCGTGGGAGGGCTGCTGCTCATGGCGGCTGCAAGCTGCAAAGAGTGCTGGCAGGAGAGAGTGGAAGCAAGGGCAGAAAACAAGGAAGGGGAAGACCCACCTCCTTTACACTGTATGTCAGCTCCACCCTTGGGTGGGTGCAGCACTCACATTGCCAATCCCCACGCCAGACAACAAACCAATAACAAACCAGTAACTCAGCCCCATCAAAAGTATATGAGGACTTGGGGGGACATAGTATACCACCCGATACAGAGTGAATTTCAGTTTGGGTGTTATATGCATAGACACAATCTCATGTATTAGCAAACTTTGTGTTTGAAGCCTGCATAAATATTCATACTTTTGGGTTCTCCACCATCTGTTGGGTAGAAGTCGTCCATCTCCTTAATGCAGTGTTTAAACTACTTTATGTTGACTTGCTCATGTTATGTGGAGAAGTAGATTAGATTTTATTCTCAGACAGACTAAGAGAATTATGCTCTTAGGAATAAGAAATAAATAATAAGTTTATTATGTGCGTGATGTTTCTCTCATATTGAGTATGGTAGATTATTTAAGGTTCCTCTTTTTTTTCCTCTCTGATAAAATTACACTAGTTTGAAAACATACCAAAGGCCTGCTTTGATGGATAGTTAAATACACATTTGTGCTCTGTCTTTCACCCTTTTTATCTGGACGTTAAGCATTGATGCTTTTCATATATTTGAACATTAAAAAGATGTAGGCTAATGGTAGAAGAGAGTGTTTCACATGTCAGGAAAAGGATTTTAAAAAATATTTAATATGTTATTCTTGTCTGTAGTTTTCCTCTTCAGGCCTGGATAGCAAATTCTGAGTCGAAGTTTCTATTTTAGTTTCTTCAAAGGAATTTTTTTTGCCACTCCATTATATCACTATTTGTGTTTGCTTGCTCTTAGAAATGTATCAAGTGTCCTCAATAGCAATTTGAAAACATTTGTGTTTGGCTGTAAATGAGAGGAAAAGTATCTTTAAGAAAGTAAAAATCCTTTAGCATATATCTTAAGTATATGCTCTACATCTATTAGATTACCAGAAACATTTTTCTTAGGCAAGGCACATGATTTTTAAAACGTTTTTCTAATATATATCAGGATCATAAAACTAGGCCTCTTTTTCCCTTTTTGAATGAATTTATTGTGAATACTTGAGGTTTGCAACATGATGTTATAGGAGGTGTATGTTTTAGTGGACGTATGATAAGACAGCTAAAATCTATTTATTTAACAAAAATTCCTTATAAACACAATCATTGGCTCTTACTCGCGTTGTACATTAGTTCTCTAGACTTAGTCATCCTACATACCTACTATTTTGTGTCCTTTGACCTACATTGTCCTTTTGATTCTTCCATTTCTTCCTGCCCCTCTGCCTGTGGTAACCACTGTTTCATCCTCTGTGTATTTGATGACAACAGCAACAGCAGTACTGTATCTGTCTGTATTCCAATATTTTGTGATATCATGCAATATTTTTTTTCTGTGTTTGGCTTATTTCACTTACCATAATGCCCTCAAGGTCCGTCCATGTTGTGACAAATGAGAGAATTTCCACCCTTTTTAGGACTGAATAATATTCCTTTGTGCATGTGTGTGTGTGTGTGTGTGTGTGTGTCTGTATGCACATTACTTATTCTTTATGTGTTGGTAATCATTTGAGTTGTTTCCAGATTTTAGCTATTGTGAATAATACTGCAATGTGCTTGGGTGTGGAGCCTTCTGTAGGAGGTGAAGGTTTTATCTTCTTTGGGTATGTACTCACAGGGGGATCACTGATTTATTTAAAGGGCGGTTCTATTTTTAATTTTTAAAAACACTTCCTCACTGTTTTCCATAACGGTGTACCGATCTGTATTCCAAATCTACATTCAATAATACACGGTGTTTACTTTCCTCCATTGCTCTCACAATATTTGTTGCCTTTCATCTGTTTGATAATAGCCTTCTTTGGAGGTGTGATCTATCTCATAATGACTCTAATTTGCATTTTCCCGATGTTTGTGATGTTGACTATCTTTTCGTGGACCTGGTGGTCATTTTTATGTCATCTTTGGAGAAATGTCTGTTCAGGTCCTTTAACTATTTTTAATGGGGTCCATTTCTTTTTTTTTTTCTTTACCATTGAATTGTAACAGTTCTTTATACATTTTAGATAGTAAGCTCTTTCAGACATGTGGTTTGCAGTTATTTTTTCTCAATTTGTAGGATTATCTTTAATTTTGTTGATTCCTTTTTCTCTGAAGAGGATTTTTGGTTTGATGCAGTTACATTTAACTTTGTTGTTTGTTTTTCTATCTGGATCTTTCACTGTAATATACAAAAAAATCATTATTATTAGAATCCATATGAACAAGGGATATAGCTCAGTGGTATAGCACCTGCCTGGCAAGGGCAAGGTTCTGAGTTCGATTCCTAGAACCAAAATAAAAGGTCCATGTGAAAAAGTTTTCTTCTGTGTTCTGTTCTAAGTGTTTTTTAGTATCAGGCCTTAGGTTTTTTAAAATTCATTTTCAGCTGTTTTTTCTTTATTTTTTGCATATAATGTAAGAGTCTAATTTCATTTTTTTGCATGTGGAAATCCAGTTTTCCTAGTACGAATTCATTAGAGATTATCGGTTTCCTTTTGTGTCCTCTTGGTGCCCTCACCGGAAATTAGTTTACCATATATGTATGAGTTTATTTTAAGGCTTTGTATTGTGTTCTGTCAGTCTGTATTTCTGTTTTCATTCTAACACCAATCTGTTTGGGTTACTACAGTTTTGTAATATAAAGTCAAGAAATATGAAGCCTGTAGCTTCGTTAGTGGTGATTTGGCTTTCTTTCTTTCTTTTCTTTTTTCTTTTTTTGTGGTTCCACATGAATTTTAAGTTTGTTTTCACTACTTCTGTTAAGGTTACAATTGGGGTTTCCATAGGAAGAATAGCATCAAATCTATATGTTTGCTTGACTAATGTGACCATTTTACTATTATTTCTTCCCTTTTATTAACATGGATATCATTCCATTTACTTGTGTCTCACTCAGTTTCTTTGACTAACGTCTTATAGTTTATAGTGTTTAAACTTTTTCACTCTCTTGGTTACATTTATTTGTGTATATATATATATATATATATATATATATATATTTTCAATACTGTGTATTAAACCCAAGGCCTTATATGTGCTCTACTGCTGAGTTATGTTGCCAATTATGTTTCATTTTTATATTATTGTAAATTAAATTGTTACTTTGATTTTTTTATAGATAGTTCATTATTTGTATACAGAAGTTTTAGCAATTTTTATAAGTTTATTTTGTAATCTTTAACTTTACTGAATTCATTTATTAGTTCTAACAATTATTTTTCAGGTGTGTGAGTGGAAAGTTTTGGTTTTGTAAATATAGGAGCATGTCATCTGCAAATGAAGATAATCTTACCTCTTGGGTGACTTTCCTTTATTTTTGTTTCCTGATTGCTCTTGTTAGTACTGGAAGGACTGCACTGAATAGAAGTTGGAATTGTGGGTGTCTCTGACACGTCCTGAATCTTAGTGGAAGAGCTTAATGGTTATGACATTACTTGTGGGTTTTTCATAAATGGCCTTTATTATATCGAAGAACTCTTCCTTTATGCTTACACTGCTATGCTTTTTTTTTAAATCAAGAAAAGACTCTGAAGTGTGTCAAATGCTTTTTCTGCATTTGATTGAGATGTTTGTGTCATTTTTATCTTTTATTCTGTTAATCTCGTATATTGATTGATTAGCATTGTTAACTCAGCTTTGCATGCCAAGAATAAATATCATGTTGTCATGAGGTATAATCTTTATGATGCATTGTTGCCTGTACTATGCTAATATTTTATTCAGGATTTTTGCATTAATGTTTATCAGCAGTAATGGCCTGTAGTTTTCTTTTCTTGTGGCGTCTTTATCTGGGGTAAGTATCCAGATAAAACTGATTCCATTAAAGGTGTTTGGAAGTGTCTCATCTAGTCCTGATTTTTAGGAAAGTTTTAGAAGAACTGTAAATAATTCTTACAGTATTTGGGGAAATCCAGCCATGAAGATATCTGGTCATGGGCTTTTCTTTGTTGGAAGGTTTTTAATTACTACGTGTTGCAGTTTGCCTCTAGGTGTACCCCCAAAGCCTCATGCGGTCATAGGTTGGGTTTATTGGAAGTGGTTGGATTTAACTGTGTGATGCTAGGATTAAGGGTGTGTGATCACTAGATGAGCCCACTGATTGGTTTAGCACAGTTCTGGGTGTGGATGATGGGAAGGCCCACTCTGGGTCTCGGTGGCACCACTCAGAAGGTGGGTAGGGCGGAAGGGATAAAAGGGAGATGTAAGATGCTACTGCTTTCTTACATGCCTACTTGATGCTTTGCTGTCTCCTACCTGTGTGCCATAGACTATTTCTCCCTGGTGATGCCCCTCCACCATGCCACCCTTCTTTGGAGCCAGCTGACTATGGGCTGAAACCTCTACAAATTGTGAGTTGAAATAAACTTCCTCCTTTAAATTTGGGTATTGGGTATTTTGGCTAAGCAATGAGAACAGTAACTAAGACAATACTTCAGTCTCTTTATTGTTACTGGTCTGTTTAAACTTTCTGTATCTTCCTGATTTTATCTTTGTAGAGTACGTTTTTCTAAAAATTCATTCATTTCCTCTAGTTTATCTAATTTGTAGCATATAGTTATGGATAATATCACTTTATGATCCTTTACTTCTGAGGCAACTGTTATACTCTCTCTACTTTCATTATTGATTTTATATATTTGAACTTTTTTTCTTAGTCTAGCTACAGAGATGTCAATTTTGCTTATTTTTCAAAAAAACAATTCTAAATTTTATTGTTTTTTTGATGTGTTTTTCTACTCTCTCTTTGGTTCATTTCTGCTATGGTCTTTATTTTTTCGTTTTTAATAACTTTGAGAGCTTAGTTTTTTCTTAGTTATTTACACATAAGTTTCCACTATTTGAGGTGTGTGTGTGTATGTGTGTGTGTGTGTGTGTGTGTGTGTATGTGTGTGTGTATGTGTGTGTGTGTGTGTGTGTGTGAGTGTGTGACAGGGTCTCATTATGTAGTCCAGTCTGGTTTCAAACCTGCTGCATAACCCAGACTAGCCTCAATCTTGTGAGGCCCCTGCCTCAGCTTCCCACATGCTGAAATTACAGGTGTGTATCTTTTTAAAATGCTCACATTTGTCACTAATTTTCTCTTAGAACTACCTTTCATTCATTGCAAAAGTGTTGACATGCTGTATTTGCATTTTTGTTTTTAACATATTTTAAAAATTCATTTTAGATTTCTTCCTTGACCTATTTGTTGTTCAAGATGCTGCTTAATTTTCATATTTTTTGGTAAATTTTCCAAGATCCCGCCTGTTACTGATTTTTAGTTTTATATCACTGTAAGTGATACTAGATATGCTTTTACTCTTGGGTTTGTTAAGACTTGTCTTTTGGTCTTACATATAGTCTTTCCTGAGACTATTTCATGTGCACTACAAAAGAAAGGATGGTGTGATATTGTTGAGTAGAATTTCTATGGTATATCTATTAGTGTCATTTGGTTTAAAGTGAAATTCTAGTCCAGTATTTGTTGAGTTTTCTCTCTGGTTTATTTATCCATTTTTCAAAGTGGGATATTGAAGCCACCTATTATTATTTTACTGCTACCCATTTCTTCTTCCTTTACGCCCATTAATATATGCTTTGTACGTTTGGAAATACATACAAAGATTTCGGAAATGCCTATTTATAATTGTATGTCTTATGGATGAAGTGACCACATTTTCAATAAATAATGACCTCTTCTATTTTAACTGATAGAAATGTAGCCATCTTTCTTCAATTTCTTATCTTTCATTCTGTTTGTGTCCTTAAAGCTAATATGAGTTCATTACAGGCAACATCTAGTTAGATCTTCCTTTTGTATCTGTTTTGATTACATTTTTCTGGTTGCTAAGACAAAATACCCAAAGCCCCAAATTAAGGTAGAAAAGATTTATTTAACTCACAGTTTGTGAAGGCTTCAGTCCATAAACAGATGGCTCCAAGGCAGACTGGCATGGCAGAGGGGCAACACTTCAAGGTGGCAGAAGACAGCAAAAGCAACAAGAAGGAAAGGGGGGAACAAGTTTCTTTTTCTCTCTTATATGGTAAGCAGGCTAGGTCCCTCCTCCCAGTCCCAGGGCAGGTGTAGCACTCACACCATCTCCTTGCCCTCCTCTTGCACAGGCTCAAGATGTTTACAGAGGGAGGACCCTGGTCCCCTGCTGAGTAATTTAATTAAACTTTTAAACTTCTCAAGTTGACAGGACAAACAACATCCTAGGGCTGGTAAGATCATGTCTTCTACACCCCAGGATGTAGAACTGCTGAGTTACTTATTTAAGCTTCTAGACTTCTCATATTGACACAGTGTATCAGCCATAACGGTATCCTTTCAGTTTCTCTATATATTTTCACTGGGAATTTCGATCCACTTATTGTTGATGTTAAGGACCTACTGCTTAGAACAATCTCATGAAGATTCCTCGTAAATGTACTTGAGAAACTTTTGAATGTGTTATAAAAAATGTCCATTGCTGATTCTGAGGCATTGCATTCATGAAAGTTTGTATCGCAATTCAGAATTTGGAGACATTTTTATAAATAAAAATTTTAAATTTTTAATAGCTCTATTTTTAAATATTTTATGCTGATGATTGAGACCTGGTGCCTCACACATGCAAGTCATATGATCTACCACTGAGCTACACCCTAGGTTATGATAGATTTTTGAGTTTTCCACTTGTTATGATAATTTTCTTTATTTACACAGTTAAATTGTCTGTTAATTAATATAAAACATTTTCCTTATAGTACTAACATTTTATGTATATTCCTGCTTTGGAATCTATTCACTAAGACTTTTCCTTTTAATCTTTATTTGATCTCTTTATTTTTAAAAAGACCACAGTCACAGGAAAAAGTAAAACAATTTCCGTAGAGAGCATATCAACTAAATTGCTATAACAAAGAAGGCCAAATATAGACCCAAGTCCTCCAACATTTATTGTCCTCTCACATAAGAGAACAAAGGTTGGCAGAGCATTTGGGGGTGGAGTGAGGAGTAGATGTTTTAGATCTGGGGGAGTTTTCAAGGTTTATGATCCTTTCATTTATTTATTCTATCACTTTTTCAGAATGTTTCCATTGTCTACATGTGCAAAGTTATTTCACAAGGGCTGGGTCTGAATGGAGGCTAAAGGAGAGGCAAAAAGGGAGGTGGGCAATTTCTTAAAGGAATTTAATCTAGAAATTATGAACGTCATTTCTGGCCATTTTCCAGTTTCCTGAACTTTGTCATATAACTATATCTTGCTGCAAGGGAAGTTAGAGAATACAGTGCCTTCCTTGCAGATCGCGATCTCCTCTGATTTAAAGAACTTCTGTTTTCAAAAACAGAAGGGAAAGATAGACACTGTTGAGTATCTGATGGTCTTTTCTAAAACACTCAGGTCAATTAATAATTAGAAGTCTTGAAGAAATGAGACGATAAAAAAATCAAAGAGAAAGCAGAGAATATTATAAACAGTGTGAAGTCAGTTCAACATCAGAACTGTAATACAGTTTGCTACACTTTTTATTGTTAAGCTATATGTAAATTAGAGGAACACAAGAAACAATGTTAACTGGTAAAGATTTTTTCCTTGGCTTGTGCAAATAACAGCAGTGCTGAGAGGTAAAGTAAATAATTTTATATTCTATGGTTCTTCAGTGCACACATGCATAATCCCGTGTTTTTCTTCCCTCTGCCAGGGTGCTGGACTGGGCTTTCATTGTGCTTCCAATCTACATGAATTCTAGCAACCGGAGAGAATTTTCAGTTTTGTTGAATTCCATGTAAAAGAAGGTGACAAGTCTGACAGTGTAAGCTTTGAAATTCAGTAAGAATTTCCCTATAAAGTAATACCTGTGGTTAAAACAGTTTATCACTTTCCATAAAGGAGCCAAGCTCAAGCCTATAATGAATTTTAAAAGCATTTCCCTTAAGCTAGTGAATAAAAAAGAGCATATGGATAAAAACATAAATATAATTCAGCAGCATGCATCTTTGCCTGAGTTCTTTCTTTCATAATGGTGCTATCCCCACTTATTTGCTTTTGCTTTAGCTACTGGAAATGTCCAGGGCTTATGTGACTTAGAATCCATGTATAACATTGACAAAACGTAGTGCAGTTTTGCATTTATTTTTGTGGACTGTTAGATTTACTGACACAATAGTTCTTTCTTTGATTCCTTCCTAACTTTTGGACAGATGTATGCCTCCTTACTTTTATTTTATGGTCTTTACATTAATAGTAATATGGTTAATAAAAGACTATGCTTAATTTATATTAAAAGTCCAAAATCGTACAACTTAGGATTGCATGCTTCTCTCTTGAAATTGAAGACAGGACAAAAGATTGTAGCTCATGTCATATTTATATCTTCTATTTCCTGCACCATGTTTTGAAGTTTTGGTAAAGACCTCTTCTTTACACTCATAATGGACATTTTCCTTTTCATAGTGAAGGCAGAGGGTGGAAAATGCCCGGATTAGAATTCCTAAGCATGTATTTCAAGCAGACTGAACACAAGACTCACTGATACCTATCTGATCTCCTTTATTTCAAAATGCACATCCCATTTAATTATAGGAGTAGACAGCCCTGCACAGCTTAGAGACAGAGATGGATAACTTGATTACACTTTATAATTTTCTTAACTTGACAAGTGTTGGCAAAAGCAATACATTAATCTCACTGTCTAGGGCATCGAGTGTCATAGTGATAATGGGCTTTGGGACCACGTATTTCCTTTGGTGACAGTCTGTCACATGCTGTTCTGTAGTTTTAGACTAGTACTTGGAAAAGATGAGAGAAGGTTGCAAGGAGGTGAGAAGTATATGAATCAGTTCCTGTGGTGTCCTGAGGCTCAGAAGAAAATGACTTGAAACAATTCCAGCTCTCGCTTTTTTCCTTCAATCAATTCCCAGCTGGGCTGTGACAGAAGGCAGATGATAAGAAAAGGAAGGAGAGCAATAAAGTGCAGCCGATTTATAAGAGAAAAAAAAGTTTCCCAGGCAGAAGTAAAGTGAAAACCAAAACCAAAACCCAAACCAACCAAACGAACAAAAACCAAAAAAGCAAAACAAAACAAAAAACTAGGCACTGACCTTACTTGCAGGACACAGATTACTGTGAAATCTTTAAATGTTCAAAGCACCAGCAGTAACAGCAGTTAAGGAGCTGAAACAGGTATAATAGGGATTAGAGGAAAGGGCTTTACTGTAGCCAGGTGCTTTTTTGTATTATGCAGTATTTCTGTCTTCGTCAGTGAAAAACTGCCTTGGTGAGTTGCATATGAAGATAGAAGAAAATTTCCTAATTGCCAGGTGAACTTTACATCCTCATTAAAGCAGCAGTGTGGTTTCCACGTAAAACAAATCAGAAAACAAGCAAGTGATCATCCAAGACTCCTCACTCATGTTCAGAAAAACTAAGAACACAGTTTGACTTCATTCAGTTCTGAACGTTAGGTGTGACTTTTTGGTAATGATTCTAGACAAGCAGGTCATATTGTGCAAGCTTGATTCCACGTGTTTTGAGAGGAACGGCTGGAGGGCTGTAGCAGCAGGAACTGGAGCCCTGCCGGACACGTTTGTCACTGCAGAAGCCGATGCCAACTCGTAACTGTGAAATAAAAGTGCAGAAATGCAGCGAATGAACGCTTCGCATTGCTGTCATGTTCTATGGCTTACGTAAGAGAATCTGATTAGGGAAATATGAAATAACTTTTCATAGAACTTTGGGATAAGAGGTTATATGTTAAAGCTTAAAAAAACAAATGCAACACTTAGTTAAAAGGAACATAATAGTTCAAGCAATATTTGGAGGCTGTTTTTACAACGGGCTGTTAAGAGAAAGTGGAATTGCAATTTTCTTTTATGTTTTTTTCTTCAATATTCTTACGCAGGTTAGAATGCAGATCTAAAAATTCTGTTTATGTTGTTGTTAGCTTTTTTTTTTTGGCAATGAATTAGTGACTGTTTTCCATAACTCTGCAAAAGACAAATAAATGATCCTAGCTTGCAGAAGACAAAAGAGGGAATAGCAAACCACCAGTGGAAGCTTTAAATATTTATGGTCATATTTCCACATGGCTAGAAATATTTCAGATTTATTTTCATGATGGCAGAATCTATGTAGCCTGGCAATATTTAACAAACTAACAATGCTATTGCATATTTTGTTTTCATTTAAATGTTAAATATGCTTCTTCAAAGTGCTCAAGTCTTTGCTGAAGACAGAGGAAGGGCTTTGCTTCCCATGTACAGAATTGTAAAATGATAATTGAATTCTCTGACATCATCTCATCAGAGAGTTGGGAAATTACAGTTCTAGACATCAGCAATATATGTTTAGTAACTACTCTACTATTCTTTTTTGCTCATAAGTTTTGAATCAGTCACCTACATAAGCATGAATTCACGGAACATAGCTTTGCTCTTTGACCATAGATATTTTTTATCCACACATCCTCTCGTATCATCATGAATAAAGGGCATTTTTCCACAATCATGGCTCCTGTCCCCCTAAGAACCACACTTAGTATGGATTAGAGTTGAATTACAGCCTACTAATGTGTATATACCTCATGTTTATGTTTTATTAATAGAACTTAATTCATTTCAGTGTTTGAACTTATGAATCAATGCTTGTTTTCCTAATATTAAGGTGATTTAGAAGCATAAATTCTCTTAAGAGAAAGAGAGACATTTAGAAGCTATGTAAGTCTAATTTTATTGCTTTGAAGACTTATAAGTGGAAGTAAATGAAAAATGTAAATTACACATTGAAAGTTGGTGTTTTCTCTATCAAAAACTTTAGTTCATGAGGCAATTCTTTCAACATTAAGAAAAAGATGTGGCAATAAAACGGTGTCCCTGTTGATTTTCAGATTCACAGATTTTATCTTTCTATGTTTTTCATCTTTATTAAACTCCAGAAAGATTTTTCTAATGGGCTGGGCTTAAGATCTGCAAGTATGATAAAGAGATAAAGCTGATTTAATGCAAATCTCACAAGACCCAGCAATGACAGATAAATGTCAGATTTATGCTAAGAGATGAGGGAAAAAAAATCACATAATGACCACCGTTGTAGGAAAATTCCATTTTTTCAAAGTGCAGAGACCAATTTTGCATATTATTTTTCCTGTGTAATTGTACATTGAAATATACTTGTGAATAATGTAGTGCTTAAATGCATTTCTCAGTTCAACACAGAATTTTTCTTAACCTTGAAACCTCTTATCTTCTTTAAATACCGCTTACTTATTCCATTACACAAATAATCCTCTTGTTTTCTTTCAACCAAGGTTGAATTCTGACCTTCTAAAATGTGTTCTGATAAATGCCTATAAAAGAACAACACACAGAAAGTTTTCTGTCTAAATGCAGCGATGGGACACAGTAACCAATGACAGTATACACCTGAGTGTATTTTGAGGAAGAAATAAATTGCAGAGCTCATAGTGTTTCAGTGCCATTTACCATGCAGAGCCACCGGGGTCAGGAAGATGCAGTGGTCATAATGAAAGAACATTTATTATGCATGAATCAATTCCCTTATATTGTGGTTGAAAGATGTTGTGCTTGGAAATAGAGGACTAGTGGGAATAAGAATTTTATGTTCTTTCTCTCTAGTCTTAAACTAAATTGGAAGTCAAGCGTGATTGTCTCACTGAGCAGGGGTCCTTTAATTCTTAGAACATATCAGTTGAGGTTCTTTTAAATTAAGGGACATGTATCAAAGGTACTGACAGGAAAGGTTTTCCAGAATCATTTTGAAATGTTTTTTTAAAAAAGTTTATGGACTGATTTATTCTGGGATCCCTAAAAGGTTGTTTTTAGTAATGGTAACTAGAGTCAGGAGAAAAATTTGTGGTTATCTCTACTTAGGTCGCCAAATGATGAGAATGGTTTATTCCAAGTTGAAACTTCTTATACACAAGTATGGGGATCCAAGTTTTCAAATAGAATTATTTGCCTTCTATTAAAGCATGGTGAATTTCCCTGGCTTTGAGCATTTCCCCAACTCTGGGAAGTCCTACCCATTCCAGCTTGTCCCACCCCTCATAGCAGCCTAGGTGCTGCGTTCTCTTGAACTTTCCTCTCATTATACAGTCCCATAATTTCTTCTGGTTTCTTTCCTTAAAACACTTACACACGGTGCCTGGCATTGTGGTTACTTGTGCACTTACCAGTTTCTGGGTAGCATTCTGAACGATGAGCTCACTCTCACCTCACTCTTCCTAGTTCCCGTCTCTCTTTCCCATTCAAGCTGCAATGCAGTCATGTAAACCTGGCCTCCAAGAAAGGACAGAAGTGTAACTTTAGTTTTCATGCTATTCAGCCCGCAGTGGAAATGGTAGAGGGCTTGAAGATGGAGAGATTCTTTCTATTACTAGAAAACTTTCTCTTAGACATTTAAGGGAGGAAAGCACAGCAGAAGGGATGTTCCAGAGGAATAGAAGTAGTGGATTGTGGAGATGAGTGGAGAAGTTGCTGCTTGCAGGATTGGGCCCTGGAGACAGAGAGGGGAGGTCTTACAGAGGGTCCAGGCTGGCAACTCTCGGAGATTTCAGGGTGTGGAACAACTCAGAAGGAAAATCACACTAAAAAAAAACAAAAACAAAAATAAAAACTATTGATCTTATTAAGTATTATAAGTATTAAGAGTTATGTTATTTTTCCATAACATCAGAATAAAGCCAGAGGTGAAAACACTGTCCACTGTAGAAGACCCATGGAGAAGAAGCAGAGAAATCTCTCTTTGCGGCCTGTCTAGGTTAAGGATTAAGGAGAAGAGAAATGGGTGGTTAGGAGAGGATGAAAAGTAGAAAAAACTAGATACATAGTCGTGTCGTTCATTTCCTTGATGCTTTGTGTTTTGTGAGCCATTAAGAACTTAGCTACGAATTCTGATGAAAGATTGGGGGATAAAGCAGTCGGATATTTATTGAAAGTAAACTTACCACTACCATTCATTTAGAATGGGGGAAGGTCATTTCATTTTGTTTTAGCGAAATACAGAATACTACATTGGGGGCTTTTGGTTCACTTGACTTTATGGGGTAAGGTTCATTTCTTACATACACTTAAAAAATTATCACACATTTATGATGTACAGGATTGTCTTCTAGGTATTTTCCAAATGTTACCCCGTTAATTTTCATCTTATCTCCAAGAAAATGCTTCATGTTTGCCTCACTCTCATGTTTTTAATAGATAGGGAACTGACGCAGAGGTGGTACTGTAGCCTGTCCGGATGAGAAGAGGCAGAGCAGGAGTTAAAGCTGGCATGGGTGTTGTTGGAAGTTATTCTTGACTACTCTGTTGCATCTCATGTCTAGTCATGATTTCTTAAGGGAAGAGCTACATTTCGTCTATCTAGTCTTCACCTGGAATCCCTGTTACAGTATTTTGCTAAATTCTCATTGAAACAAATGACTTCTAGCAGTAGGGATAATCCAAATAGCCAAGGGATACTCAATAAATAAATATAAAACTGAAATTAAAAAAGAGCACCGGTAACCTGGGAGCACACCCAAGTCAACTAAAAGAAGTATAATCCTGTTTTCCTCATAAAATACTTTAACTTTGCATAGAGGATGTGGTTAGAATTCAAGTCCCTAACCATACAATAAATAACATTTTTATTGAAGCTTTTCCTGTTTAGTTGGTGAGATCTGCATTGCATATTGCAGTGGAGTGATAAGAGGCACCACTCGATTTAAAGTGGCAGTTATCCAAGCAATAGATACCGGAGTGGAGTCACATTTATGAACATGATGAATGCTTCTCACGTGGGCTCCCTTATGTCTCAACACTTGTGGCTATTTGTTTGGCTTTATTACTTTTATTTTTTGGTTG
Organism: Dasyprocta punctata; assembly: GCA_004363535.1. Taxonomy (NCBI): domain Eukaryota; kingdom Metazoa; phylum Chordata; class Mammalia; order Rodentia; family Dasyproctidae; genus Dasyprocta; species Dasyprocta punctata. The sequence continues at coordinate 15,656 of RJWM01024450.1, read as the reverse complement.
CTGTGAATATTTGGGAAAAAAGCAGTGATTAAGCCATTAAAACATCTCACTGAGTGGTTCCAAGTTGCCTATGGTTAGATATCATAGCAAGGCATCTGTTACTCCCTTAGGCAATTGAACCAATTAATTAACTTAGTCTGTCAAGGTGCAAAACCTAAAATAATAGTGACTTCAACTTTGATTGAAATCACACATTTAAAACAGGCTAGGGTTACCTACCTGTTCTTTATCTCCAGTGAAGGTAGGGCTGGCATGTGACTCAGTGTAGAGTCCTTGCTCTTGCATTCCCGAGGACCAAGATTTTATCTGCAGCACTGCACACAAACCAAGACAAAGAACAAAATGAGCTTAAATTGCAGCGAGAGAACTTGAGTAATATAGAAAGAAAGAGACTTCAGATGCATAAATGTATGACTAAGAGCTGTAGAATTTCTTCCTTGAGGCCTTTAAGAAAAAGAATAGGAAAATCTGTTTGGAGACATTTGGAGGGTAATCCTGCTCCACTGTTTTTCTAATACTCTAATATTCTGGGTTGTGTCTGACATTTCCAGTGTGGGTGGCTGAGCAACTCATAAAGATATAGAAGTTTGTAAAACTACAGTGAGAAACCACATTACATTTTAAGGATCTCTTTATCAAAAAGTAAAAAAGTACTAAGTATTGGCAGGGTTATTAAGAAAGAAATCTGTTTATGAGAATACTGTTGGTGGGAATGTATTTAGCATAACCATTATTGAAAATAGTATGGAGAGTCCTCAAAAAACTAAAAACATAACTACCATATGATCCAATAATCCCATTAATGGGTGTATACCCACATTACAGGGTCCATAGATCGGCAAAATAGAAGCAACCTGTATAACATCTGCAGATTCCTTCTTTAAGGTTTTCAAGTTTAAGTAACTTAAGGGCGAGGTGTTTCCCAGGTAGAGATTTTAATGACCTGGCATAAACGTATGTGGCTTCCAAAGGGTTAAAATAAGACCATGGTCTTTAAATATAAAATTTATTGTCTACTCATACAAAGGACCTTTAAAAGTTAAATGTAAGTATAGTAGAATTATTTTCAACCTGCCTTATAGAATTATTTTCAACGTACTTCTTATAAGCCATGTACTTTTTTAGTACTGTCTTTCATTTGACTTTCTACATACGAGATATATTGGAGACAAAGGGAGGTTGCAGGAATTAAAGCAATTATAATAACCTTTTTTTAAAACATTGGAGTGGAGTGTGGAATGTTGACAGAGTTGTAGAACTCTCTTAAATCTCTGAACTTAAAAAACAGTGTAAATTCTGAGACATAAGCATATATGCGACAGACTAAGAGCTTCCCACAATGCACAAGTTATGATAGCTATAAAATGTCTTAATAGAAACTTCAGTGAAATGGCACTAGACATTTTAGTGGTGGTCTATCTGATTCAAGGCAAGTTTTAAAACATTTTTTTGAAAGTTGGTGAAATGCCTGAATTTTTAACCAAGAATACCTTGTCTCAGGTAGAAATGGTGCTATATATTCCTTTGTCTTTTTTTTTTTTTTTTTTTTTTTTTTTTTTTTTTTTTTGGGGATCAAACTCACAACCTCACACTTGCCAGGCAGGTGCTTAAGCCACTGAGCCAAACTCCCGGCCCTAGTTTTTTGAGACAGAGTCTTACTATGTAGTTCAGGCCGGCCTCTTGCTCATGTTGTAGCCCAAGTCAACCTCAAACTCACAACGCTCCTCTTACCTCAGCCTCCCGAGTGCTGGGATCCCTTTGTTCTTTTTGAACTGAGAGAATCTCACAATTTTAATAAGTATTTATTCAATTCTTATGACTTTGACTTCCTTTTACCAAGAAATATTCTTAAATTTCAGACTAATGTTTCCCCCCCTCGTATTTTTTGCTTATAGTCATATACTAACAAAGCTATAAACAATACCGCTTTCTCATTATTTTTTCTTTTTTAAAATTGTACTTTATTTCCTTTGTTTGGTAGAAAAGCTATGATTCTTCTTTCTTTCTTTTTCTTTTTTTTGGTACCAGGGATTGAACTCATAGACCTCGCACTTGCCAGGCAGACACACCACTGAGCTAAACCCCCAGCCCTCTAATTCTTCTTTCAGTGTGGAACTGGAGATAGGTTTCAGAGAAAAAAGTTTCCCAATAGGCTTAAGTGAAAACTTTGCAAGGGAAGGAAGTATAGAACCGAATATATGAATCACCGAGTGCTGTGGCCCTTTTAAGCACTTGACTATCTTTGAGGTGTTTTTCTGTCTTATTTTTTGACTGCTTAGCACTCTAAATTCTTAAAAAACAAACAAACAAACAAACAAACAAACAAACTTCAAAGAGAGAGCATCCAAAGTGCTACCTCTACTTGTATAGCATTGCTTATCCAGGAAATGCAGTGAGAAAATGGTTACTTGGAAATGATTACATTTTTTTTAATAATTATTCACTCATTTTGCTAGAACCAAGTCTACTCAGTTGTTCAGAAATATTTAAAGGTATATCAAGGCTTTTAAAAAAATGTGTATGGTCTTTTTTTTTTCTTTTAAGCAAAGTGTGTAAAGACTCAAAGGCACAGTGTCCTTCCCCTGCTCTACCCATGCACCTGTGCGTGTACAGACAGTCTGCCATGTGTGCGCAGGTCTGCCCGCGCATGCTCACCCATGCTGTAGCACGTGGGAACAGATGAAAGGGAATCAACTAGTAACGCAGACAGGAAAGGGCAGACTAGTGTATTAGGAGTCTTACCATGAATGTGCGTGTGTTACTCTTAATACTGTGCTTTTACACCTAATGAGATGGGGTCTGCCTTTTCTGAGTATGGCCAATAATTTATAGAATGTTGCGGTGGACGTCACTGTTTTCTTAGGTGTCCTTTTGTTCGTATCTCCTCTAGGAAGTACTTTACAAAATCAGCTTTCCCTTCATATAGGGTAAATTAATTCCATAAGCCAATTTTCAACACACCAGTCTTTTTTTTTTTTTCTTTTTAAATCAAGCCATGTGCACATGCTATTTGCGAGGCCCGTATTGGGAGTTGAGGATTTGCGAATGATTAACACTAACAACTTGCCAGTGAGCTGAAGGTCTAATGAGAAGAGGAAGAAGCAACAAACTATAATTTCTTGATAAAAATGTGGTTAGCAAACTTTGGGAGCTTGTAGCAGATGGGCCTGCCTGACTGCATGGAAAGATAACACTTACAATGGGAGGATGTCCAAACTAGTTCTGAAGAATGAGCAGGAGTTATTCAAGCAGATGAATAGAGGCGGGTGGATATATCCTGCGCAGGCGCAGAAGCATTTACACAATGTTTCTGGGATGTGTAGACTAGCGGGGGAGATCTTACTGGTATTTGAGGACTTAGAGGCTGTTCTGTATTGTTGGTGCAGATGGAGGGTGAAGATGTGAGAAGAGAGGCAAGAGATGAGGGCAGAGAGGTTAAATGGAACTTGTTCAGGGAGGATTTTGTGTGACATGCAAGGAATTTAGACTTTATCTTGAAGGATTTTAAAGATAGCAGAAATATGCCAAATGTTTTTGTTTACAGATTTGTTGATGTTTACTTGATATACAATAGACTCCACACGTTTATCATATTCACACTTAAGTTTTCACACATACCACATACACACACACACACACACAGACACACACACTTGTGAAACCATCACAATAATTAGGGTGATTATTTCCATTTTAGAAGGATTGATCTAGCAGCTGTATAGATGATGGATTGGACAAAGGCATTCCTGGAGTTGGAAATAGCATTTGTGAGGCTATCAGAAAATCACACTTCACTAAAGAAAGTGGTATTGCAACCAGAGAGATGATGGGCTGGAAGATAATTGAAATAGGATTAATTTGACAGAGTAAATTGTTGGCCAAGGGTATGTCACCGATGGAATCAGGGTTAAATTTCTAAGTCTATGCTTGGGTCAGTTGAGGGAATGGTATCTATCTGGGAGATGGGTTATAGAAGGCAGGGGAAGCTGGGTGTTGTTTTCTATACCTTTAATTTCAGTACTTGGGAGGCTGAGACAGGAGGATCACTGTGAATTTAAGGCCAGCCTAGACTATGCAGTGAGACCCTATGGGAGTGTATATTGGTACAACAACTGTGGAAATCAGTGTGCAGATTCCTCAAAAAACTATGATTGGAGTTCTCATTTGATCCAGCAATTCTCCTTCTGAGTATTTTCCCAGAAGAGTTAAAAATATCAGACCACAATGATATATGTGCACCCATGTTTGTAGCAGCACAATTTGTAATAGCTAAATGTTGGAAACAACTGAAAAGCCCATCAGCCAAGGAAAGCATAAAAGAAGATTTGAGGTAGCCAGTGATTTAGCTCAGTGGCATAAGTGCCTGCCTGTAAAGTGTGAGGTCATGAGTTTGATCCCTGGTACCAAAAAAAAAAAAAAAAAAAAAAAGATACGGTATTTTTATACAGTGGAGTACTACTCAGCTGTAAAGAAGGATAAACTCAAGGCTTTTGTAGGTAAATGAATATAACTTAAGACCATACTAGTAAGTGAAGTAAATCAGACTCACATGTGAAAGCATTATATTGTCTCCTTAGTGTAAAAAATCTGAAAGAGCAAATAAGATCCAAAGTGTAGAATAGATACTGTGAGAGTCAGAGGGGAAGAAACTACTTGGAAGGAAAGAAAAAACTGGGATGGGGGAAAGGAGAAAGGAAAGAAGGGAAAAGATTCTATATACATATATATATGTATATATACACACATATATACACTAGATGGATAATTATACTACTAATTTCTGTTGGTTCATCAAAAAGAACAGTTTGTGCTTTCATTGTTTGATCACTTTTTCATGCTTGTATCTTGTAATCTGAGCAACTACTTTGAAGATAACAATATGCAACATATTAACCATTGTTAGTCTCCCATTAGTTCATTTTGAAATTCTGTAGCGTTTTTATTCTTCTTTCATTTTAAAATTAAAAAAACAAAAAATTTAAAAAAAGAAGAGAAGATGAGTTCGGTTTTAGACAACAGACAGTAAGAAAGGGCCAGGAGAGGCTGGTGAAGCCAGGGAAGTGTGTCGACTTGGGTTAAGTGGGCAGGAATGTCATGCTATTTGTGCTTACCTTAGTGCCTTCTATTGACTTTTGATACATGTCGATTTTATTGCTTCTCCTCTGTAGAGTTGTTTGTTCCCTTGTACTTTGTCAGTCATGGTCATTCATTTCACAAGTTAGCTGTGATTCTGATAGGTAGCTTCCTTTTGGATGCCAAGAAATACAAAACCTGAATTCACTGTCAAACAGTAAGTTATTTAACTTTACTTTTTTAGCAATCTAATGTTACTTTTTTTTTTTTTTTTGGTGGTACTGGGGATGAAACTCACAACCTTGCACCTGCCAAGCCGGCACTTAAGTCATTGAACCAAACTCCTAGGCCTTATCTAACATTACTGTATCGCGTGATATGCTATGTATCCCCAAGTCCTCATATACTTTTGAAGGGACTGAGTCTGGTGCTTGTAATTGATCCGTTGTCTAGGGCTGAGATTGATGATGTGAGTGCTGCACCCGTCCAGGGGTGGAGCTGAGATACAGGGTAAGGGAGGCGGGTCTTCCTTTTGCTTGCTTTCACCTCTCTCTTGCCAGCATTCCTTGCTGCTTGCGGCAGCCATGAGTGGCAGCCCCGCCACACCACACTGCCTTGGAGCCAACTAGGTATAGACTACAACCTCCCCAAGAACTGTAAAAATAAACTTTTCCTTCCCTGGGCGGCAGGCATTTTGTCTCGGCAATGAGTAAAAAGTAAGTAAGGCAGTTACTAATAAAAAAGGGAACTTTCAACTTAGAATTTGTTTCATTTCTCACTATAGGTGGTCACTTGCTTTGGCTCCGAGACAAGGTTGTCCCATTTGTTTCTGATAAGCCATTTATGTCAGACAACCCATTCTAATTTTAATTAAACATTTAACTTTTCAAAAGAGAAGTTCCATTTTTGACTCTTGAGGGCAAAGACTCTCCTTTGAGATAAATACTATTTATTTAAACATTTCTGCAAAGGTCTATCAATTCCTGGTACATGCTTATTCACGCTAAATTTGCTGGCCAATTCCTTTTCCCTCTCAACTTCTTGTTTCCATATTTGAAGAGATGATATTGTGTGAATAGTTCATTATCCTCATAAATTAATGTTAAATGAGTCTGACTATGAAAGCACACGATTGTATGCCACATTAATGAATCTGGGTTTTTCTTTAGAGAATTTTAAATAAAATAAGCATCTGACTAGACTTATGTTTTCCATAGATTGATCTTTCCCTGTGTGTGTTTGAGTTACAGGGTGAGGAATTTAGTTATGGACCATCGTTGGTTTGTAAAACTTCTCCAGGTGACTGTGTGATTAAATATAGATTTCCTGTATGTACCAGTCAAGGTGTTTTTTCTCCTGTAAAAGACAAGTTGCTCTAAATATTTCTCTTATGAGCCTATCTAAATGATTTTCGTCTTTAACTGTACAGGTGGTGTAGCATACTTTCATCACACCAATCCAAAATGGGTATTATATTAAAGCTTGTTGAATGAATGTAGGATATACTGCTTACCCTATATATGTTAGGACAACTGAAGGACATAAAGCGTTCTCCTAAAGAATTAATGTTTTTCTTTGTATACTGTGTTTAAAATTTAGTCCAAACTTGAAATAGATAAAAATCTTATAAACTGACACAGTTACTGAAGCTTTATAGTAAAATTACAGTAATGTTTAGTGTGTAGAGGTGAAAATGTGGGTCATTTTCTTGAAAAATGCATTGTAACACAAGTTCTTTTATCAGTACATAGTTACATTAGTATTTTTTTAATAGCCTTTGTACTTTTTAGGTCACTATCTGTAACCTTAGCAAACTACTTTGGAAAATGACATTTCCACCTTTTGCCCTCCCTAAATTGATGGGATCACATTTAAAATTAGGGATTATGCATCTCCTGCAAGAGGAATTGTGCCCAATGTGAATACTTAAGTAGAAAAAATGTTCTTTTAAAAAGGAATGGTTTTCATATGGTAATCAGTCCAGTTCTAAACAATCAAAAAGCAATGGTTATGCTTCTAATTATCTGATTTCATGAATATTTATGACTAGTCATTACACTCATTTACTATTTTGTTCTCTAGGTGATCTAGAATAACATTTACTACGTCCCTCTGGTAAAATAAGGTACTTTGTTAAACGAAGATAACTTGATATTCATGGCAGAAACTCTATGAATAATATCTTGTCCCTATTTTCCAAGTTTACTGTAATGCTCTTTCTTCAAAATGAAGCTCATATAGCAACCTTTCCTGTTTAATCAATGATTAGTCTTGCTTTCTTTTCTTATCTCTTACAAATACTCCTCATTACAATAGCATGTGAAGTCAGGCATGTGTCAAGTTAATCTTTTTACTTTCTCCTACTGAGAAATAGAAAGAAAATGCAATTAAATAAGAATGAGAAGAGCTAGATATCTGATGAATCTCTTTTTGCATCTCTCTAATGCCATCACAGAAGGTCATTTAGAGTGTACTGGGAAGAGAACCAAGATCTGAACAGAAATTAAGGTAGTTTTCTCTACCCCATTTCAAGGCAAAGTGGAAAACATTTTTGAAATTGAAGAATCAAAAGGCTCAAACATTATGCTTGTGAGTTACAAAATGAAATTTAACTCAATCATGTAACTTTAGTTTCAAACTAAAGGAAAATAAATTCATATCATTGACAGGCTAAGATTTATTGGTATAGCAAACTATTTTAAAAAGAATATACAGTGAGCATCAACTTCAGTATTTATGTGCACATATGTGTGCTACACTGTTTGTACATGTATACCAGTTTTTCAAAAATATTTTTCTGTGTTGCTGAGGCCAGTCTTGAACTCCTGGGCTTAAATAATTCTCCCACTACGCCATCTGTAATAGCTAGCACTACAGGTGTGTACAACATCTTATGTCATTTACTGTTCAGTTGAGATCCAAAATTGAACTGAATTCAGTTGAGTTTCCGAATGGCATAGGCAGACATCTTACATATTTTGACAGTGTGTCAAATGATCAGCCTTAAGGCTATACGAAAGTGAGATTCTATTAAAAAAGATGATATATAAGACATTTGGACTATCTTCTCTAACTAGAAGGAAATTTTGTATTCTCTGAGGAAGATATGAATGATAATCCTGGACTGGACCTCTCATAATGTGGTGTTTAAGAAAACTGTCAAGCACGTTGAGACAATTAGTGATGATGTTTAAAGAAGTCTGTTGCTCAGTGTAAAAATAAAATGAAGTGTGAATGCTAAGTAGTAATTGAGGCTACTGTAACAGTTTAACTGTGTAGAAAAATATTTCAAGTTAAGTCACTAGGAAAATGTGCACCAAGCAAATTCTTACATCTTAGAAAGATGAGGAAACCTATTGATCTTGACTAAGTGTCATCTTACAGTTGTAAGAGTTTGAGTATTCTAAATATTTCATGTAGATCAGTGGATTATCGCTCCTACCAAAGTTATTTTATTTAAATTTGATAACTCCCAGTAGAAAAAAATAATAGTATATTTTCAAGTAAACATTTAATTATACCAATTTTCTGATACAAATGAAGAATGCAAGCAAACTCTAGCTAGTTTTCAATGGAAAATATAAATTCTAATAATCATTTTACTTACACCACTTGCTTTAGAATAAGTGATATATGTAGTTATATGTATATCTACATAGTGATGTATATCTACGTATAGATGTACAGCTGAAAGGTGTAAAATGACTTTTAAAAATAGATGTGTGATAGTTAACTTTATGTGTCAACATGGCTAGATCACAGTGCCCAAATATTTGTAGGTATCATTTATTTGGTCTTTGCAAATAGAAAAGTAAGTAAGGCACATGTAGATCAGGAAAAAATGTAATTTTTTGGAAACATAGAACATAAAACCTATTCTGTTGGAAATGTGCAAAATAAAATCTCTCCTTTTTGTAATACCTACTGAGGACATATATGTACTGACTATCTGTTTCTTTTTCTTTTGTGGCACCAGGGGATCGAACTCACAACCTTGCATCTGCCAGACCGACACTTAAACCACTGAGCCAAACTCTGGGCCCTGACATATATGTAATGAAAGAAAGTGTTCTTTTAAGTTTGATTTTAGGTCCATGAAGTGAGAAAATTCTCAGAAATACTCAGAATTCTTGGGTTTTATTTAGGAGTCTTGGGTTTAAAAACTACTGCATTTCATAGTATACTCTACACTCATCCTTTTCTGCTGCAAGACCAACACATTTCTCAAAATTGATGGTTGTCATATTTGTTTGAAATCAAATTAACAACAATGAAGTTTCTGTTGGTAGACTTCGTACAAAAATAGTTGTCAGTTTTCAGAGTAATTTATAGGATCCCTACAAATTTGTGCTCATGAATTCTTAATAGCTGAACTCTGCTCCAGAGTAGAGCTAGAGGCTCTAGAGTGGGCTAGACCTGCAAACCGGCTCTGGAGATGACCTTGGAGCTCCTTCAGTGACGGGGCTTCTTGGCTCAAGGACTGGGTACAGCTACATTGGACTTGTAAGGAATCCCAACTGTCTAATTTGGAGATTGAGCTATACTAAACTGACATGAGGAACAATTGGTTGTATTTTTACTTCATTTAACTCTATTCACTATAAGAAAGTAGTGGTTTTGCATTTTAAGGTGCTAACTGTATGTGCAATAGGTAAGGCAGGTTTGTCTCTTTACTGCGAGTCTATAGTCTTCCTGTCCTGAGCCTTGTCTGACCATCCATGTTTTACTGCATTGGATTCTGTACATGATAGGTCTTATGTGAATTCAGGATTATTATTAAGTTTTGTGTTTTATTCACTTTGAAAGTTGACCCAATTTATATCTATGATTTGGCACACATAGAATTTCAATTTGGAGCTTATTATGAGAAATTCATGACAGTTCTTGTGAACTAACTCTTGTGACTATTGAAATTCAGGGACCTCTAAGACCAATGCTGGTTATTATAGAGACCCTCTTTGTTAGAGACTAGGAAGAGGAAGAAAACACAAGCAAGATCTTCTCTGGACCCTACAGGAAGGAAGTGGTCCACCTGCTAGGAGTATTTTAGTGACTTACTATTGGGTGGGAGCCTGGCTCTGTTACTCACCAGCTCCATGACCGTGGGAAAACATTACATTAGAGGCTTCTTTGTGCCTCAATCACTCATCCATGAAAGGGGAGCATAACATTCATATCCACCTCACATAGTTGTTTGCGTATTATGTGACTGAATTTGTAACTCAGACAGTAAGGCAGGGTTTAGATATTAGAATGCATAAAAGATAAAAGGACTCTGTTGGAATGTTTATAGCTGCCTTAGATTGGCAAGGACACCACGAGCAGGCCTCTGGTGTCGCTACTGAAAGAAAGCAAACTTGAGCAGCATAACTACATACTTTCTCACCAGTAAATTGATTAAAATTAAAAGCAGAAAATAAAATGCATACTAATTTTATTTGTTCTATGCCCATAAAGAGTTTTGTTTTGGGAACTCTGAAACTTCACAGTAAATCACTCACTGCCAGTTTAAAGTTTTGCCATGTTTAGTTCGTCGTCAACCCAGGATTTTCACTCAATCTATTCCACATTCATAGTCCTCTGTAGGGCTCTGCTCCTGGCTCTGAGGTCTCCTTCCCCACAGGATGAGAGGATAGTGAGGAGATGTGCCCGATCTTCACTGAGCATAAAGGAGCTCTCTCTGTCTCTCTATCCCTCCCTCCCTCTCTCTCTCTCTCTCTCTCTCTGTATTAATCCCTATCCCTACAGCTCCTTATTCTCAGGTGAGGTGGCTTATTTATATATGCTGCAGTGTTATAGAGTTTAGTCTCCCGGGGAATATCTTTGGTGATGACACAAACTGCTTGTCATCTTACAGTCAGTGATATTATCTACCAGCTTTAGCCTATATAACCAAATAGTCACCATGGGACCCTTTTGCTTTCCATCACAGGAGTATCCTGGCAGCCTCGCAAGTTTTTGCCATTTGTAATTCACTGTATTTCATAATTTTTATCCTAGATGTACAGCATTTTTCTCCTTAAAATCTTAAGAGATTAATACTTTCTGTTCTCTGGATCCTTACAGTTTTTTTGAAGAGCAAAGAATTTCCTTTAAGGCTACACATTTTTTCTTTGGCAATAATTTTCAAAAATAATTGTTTTATAGAAGATGTCATCATTTTCTTTTGGCTCTGGATTCCAGGAAAGGATTATTGTTGTGTTCTTTGACATGGAAAATGCTGTGATATTGCACCTTTCCTTTCTTTATTCTGAGGTCCATATTTGTAAACTCTATTCATAAATGAAGGATTGAGCAAACACCAGTGTATGGGCCAACTCTGATTTATTACCTGGTTTTGCAAAGTTTTATTGAAATACAGTTGTGTCCCTTCATTTGTGATTATTCTTTATTTATGACTGCTTTTATGTTGTAATGGCAGAGTTGAACAGCTATATAGAAACTATGGCCCACAAAGGATACAATACGCAGTACCTGATATTTCATAGAAATGGTTTGTTAATTTCTACCCAAGACCTTAGGGTCTTATATTGTCTTCCAAACCACAATACTTCGTTGTTTTTTTTTTTTTTTGCATTATTTACCAATTTTATTTTTTTTTATTTAAGCGAAGAAAAAAAAACAAAATAAAACAAAAAAAGACGACGTATATAGTAAAAACAACAAGCAAAAGAGACCGACAAACGACTAGAGTAAATACACAACAGTAACATTACAGTTGATAACAAGTACCTTCATTTCCTAAGTAACTTAATCTTGCAAAAAAGCAACTTTTTTTTTTTCTGTACTGGGGATTGAACCCAGGGTCTTGCACTTGCTAAGGAGGTGCTTTACTGCTAAGCTACATTCCTAGTTGTTTTAAAAATCTTATAAGACAGAGTCTTGCTAAGTATCTAGGTTGCCCCTAAACTCACAATACCCCTGTCTCAGCTGAGATTAAGCATGCACCACACCATCCAACTATCTCTTAGTGCTTTTGCTCTCCTCTTTGTATCAGACTGTTCAGGCTTCCCGTTGAGGCAATGAGGCTTGACACAAACTCAATGAATTTAAAACCACAGATCGTCAAGAATATTTTTAAAAAAAATCTAGCAAAATTTAGAATTTCAAAGTAGTGCACCACTCTTACTTATTTACTCATCACTGGTTGATTCAGTTAACAGAGGGACACTAGTATTTGTCTAGCACTATATACCATGCATTGTACTGGGTTCTGGGGATGCAAACAATAAACATACATAAAATTTTTCCTGACCTCAAGAATATCAAAGACTCTTATAGCAGGATTTAAAAAATATATATTTACTGTGGTTTTTCTCTTCCCCTCATATAACCCCAAATAACTAAGTTCTTTTGTAATTGCATTTGGCACAGTTTTAGGGTAGGGCACCACCTAGTGTAAAGTCATTAATATAGTTGCTTTTCTGTGAAGGTGCAATTCCTCTGATAGGGCTAGGATTAGTTCTGGTATTGATTAGTATCATTGATGTGCACATACAAAATTCTTCAATAGTATACTAGAAACTGAATCCAACAGTACTTTTAAATAAACTATACTTCACGACCAAGTATGATTTATCCCTGGGATGCCAGGATGGTTCAACATATGATAATTAATATGATTTATCATGTTATCAAAATGAAGGATAAAAATCATAATCATCTTGATGAATGCAGAAAGACATTTGACAAAATTAAACATCTTTTCATAAAATACATGCCTCAGCTGACTAGATATAAAAAGAATTTGCAGCCATATGTAAAGGTCATATATGAAAGATCACAGCTAATATCGTATTCAATAGTGAAAAACTGAAAACATTTTATCTAAAATCAAGAACAAGGCAAGGCTGACAACTCCTGCCATTTGTAGGTAACATAGTGCTGGAAGTCCTAACCAAAACAACAAGGCAAGAAAAAGAAATAGAAGTTATCCATTTGGAAAAGGGAGAAGAAAATTAATTTTTTTTGTAGATGGCATGATTTTATGTAAGAAACCTTAACGACTCCACCAAGAAAAACTGCTAGAGCTAATAAACAAATTTGGCAAAATTTCAGGATAAAAAAATCAATATAGGAATATCAGTTATCTTTCTATATACTAGTAAGGAACTGTTGGAAAAGGAAATAATCCTGTTCACAATAGCATCAAAAAGGATAAAATAATTAGGAATATTATTATAAATTTACTCAAGAAGATAAAACTTTCACACTGAAAATCACCAAGAACTGATAATAGAAATGAAGGAAGATGAAAATTAGAAGAAAAGTAAATAAAAAGTAAGCAATTAGATGAAAGGGCAATATATATTCACAGACTGGGAGAATTAACATTATTAAAGTCATCTGCATATTCAATGAAATATATATATATAAAATTGCATGACTTTTTTCATTGAAATAGAGAAAAGCATCCTCAAATTCATAAAGAACCATGAAAAACCATAATTAGGTAAAGCATGTTTGAGAAAGAACAAAGCTGAAAGTATCATGCTTCCTAATTTCAACACGTGTTACAAAACTAGAGTAATTGCAACCGTATAATATTGGCATAAAATTAGCCATAGAGATTTATGAAACAAAATAGAGAGCTCAAAAATAAACTTATTCAAATTCTGCCAACTGATTTTCAACAAGGATGTCAAAAGCACACAATATAGAATACATTCTCTTCCACAAATGGGATTGGAAAATGGAATTTTCATATGTCAAAGAATTAAATTTAACCTTGATCTTACACCATATGCAAACAACGGAAATGGAATAAATATTTAAACATGTAAAACTATAAAACACCTAGGCATAAATACAAGAATAATACTCCATGACATTGGTCTTGGCAATGTTTTCTTAGACATGACACCAAAGGTACAGGCAACAAAATAAGAAAATACAGCAGTGAGATTATGTTCACCTCAACAACTTCGTAGGAGAAGGAAAAATTCAACAGAGTGCAAAGGCAATAGAATAGGAAAAATACTTGGAAACTATATATGTGATGAGAAGAAATACAGTATTTCAAACATAAAGAAACTACAACTCATTGAGTAATAAAAATTAATCATCCACTACAAAATAGGCAAAAGACTTGAACAAACATTTCTCCAAAGGAGATACATGAATGGATATCAAGTATATGGGAAGATGCTGAACCTGCTAATTATCAGGGAAATACAAATAAAATGCTACAAGATGTCACTTCACAATATGAGGGTGGTGGAAGGTCATTATAAACCTAACAACTGCTGGCAAAGATGTGGAGAAATTAGAACCCTTGAATATTATTAATGGAAATATAAAATGGTATTGTACCTGCCAATATAAAGATTTCTTAAAAAATAAAAACAGAACTACTATGTGATCCAGCAAACCACTTCTGTGTATATGAAAATGAACCCTACTTTTGAGATCTAACTGAAATCAGATCTCAAAGAAATATCTACATTCTCGTGTTCATTTCAGTGTTCTTCACAAAAACCATTATAAGATAATAACCTAAATGCTCACTGATGGATGAATGGATGAAGTAAATGAGTTATATACATGCAATGGAATACTATTCAGTCTTAAAATGGATGAATCTGGAGGCTACTGTGCTAGATGGAATAAATTAGTCACAGGGGATCTAAGAAATGCTTAAATAAAGTATCTAAATTAGTCAAAATTATAGAAACAAATGAAGCATAGAATTGTGGCTGCCACAGGTTGAGAGGAGGGGAAAACCATGAGTTGATATCCAGTAGCATGATTGTTTGTGTCTAGATGTCCCTCTAAGGCCTCATGCAGTCATAGGTGAGGCTTTTTCAGAGGTGTCTAAATCCAAAGTATGTAACTGATTCATGGTATAATGGTAATATTAAGGGTGCTAAGATTAAGGGTGGATGATTACTAAATCAGTCCACTGGTTGGTTTGGCACCATTCTAGTTCTGGTAGCCTGGATACAATATAAGGGGCAGAAAGAGGCTTGCCTTGTCACTTGACTGCTTACTTTACTCTCTTCTGCCTACCATGAACTGTTTCTCTTCTCCAATGACTGTCTGACAAGCCACCCTACTTTGGAGTCAGCCAGTTATGGACTGAAACCTCTGCAAACTGTGAGCTAAATAAACCTTTCCTCCCTTAACTTGTGAGTGTTGAGTATTTTGTTTCAGAAAAGTACCTATGACAAGTAGTTATAAATTTTAGTCATGTAAAGTGATTAAGTTCTAGAGATCTCTTTTAAAACATGGTGCCTATAGTTAACAAAACTGTACTGTTTTTAAACATTGAAGTGGTTGTAGCTCATGTTTAGGGTTCTTGTGAGATTGAAAAAAAGGTAATGGTCCTAGAAAGGAGGGAGAAGAGGAATACTTCACTTTTAAATGTAGGGAGGGAACATAGGGTTCAAATGGAAGCAAGTATATCTTAACCTGTGGGATATGGAAACACTGGGGAGCTGAGACCCAGGTGTGACACAGCCTTGAAAGGTGGCAGGTAAAGCAGTCACCTGCGTGGTTCTTTAGGAAAGGAAATCCTAGGTATCAGTTCCCCAAAACACATTCTTGCATGCCGCGGTCCAGCCGGGCTAGGTCCACAGAGTCCC
>RJWM01024449.1:0-30734 GCA_004363535.1 Dasyprocta punctata | reverse complement strand
AAAAAAAAAAAAAAAAAAAAAAAAAAAAAAGACAAAATTAGTTCTTACATCATTCTGAAGAAAGCATAGAGACTTACAAAGAATGACGGACAGCAATTGTTTTCCTGGGAGTTCACATTTGTGTAGCTGTCCCTTGTGGTTGGCACACCCTGTACTGCTGAGAAAGAGCCATCTGCTTTGCTGCATGAAAAACACCACTCGCCTGATATTCCCTGCCAGTAATGAAACTACACTGAAAGCCCACACACTCATGAAGCTGATGTGCTTTTGAGACATTAACAGTCATGTTATCAAAACCACATTCACTAAAGTCATTCTTGTATCTCCATTTAAAACTAAGTCTAAGTTCAAACGTCATCTTAGGCCTATGCTCATATGTTTATTATGGCACTGAATCAGTAAGATAATAGTAAGGGTACATATTTTTTAAAGACTGTAAAAGTCCTGTTCCTTTGGTAGTAACAAACTATCCCTTCTCAGAAAGATGACATCACTGACTCCCTGGGCCTAGAATGCTGTGCTGTAAGTTAAACCAAGAGTGATTGAGGGATGGCCTGAAAAACATACTCCAGAAAGTAAAATATAGCATGCCATAAAGGTGAAAAAGAATTTGTTCCTTAGTCAAAAGAAGTATAACAAATTTTATAGGTTTTATTTTCATTATGAAAGAAAACTTCAAATCTTTAAATTAATTCATATAGGTTATTCCAAATGATAATGTTCTACTAATTTAAGATACTTTTTCAAAATCAATTCTTTAGTGGTAATATAAATGAAAATCCAAGGAAATACCTTATTTTGAGCTGTTTTTATATCATACCACACTGTTTGCCTCAGTATGAGATAACAAGAAAAGAAGACTAAGTATTTTCCAAAAGTTGTTCTATACGTAACAACATTTTATTAACTTTTACTTTGGATTAGAAGACACTACATAAAAGGGTTGGAAAACTCACCTATAACAAGCCAGACTCTAAATATTTTGTTTTGTAGCCATAAAATCTGTCACACCTACTCAGTTTATAACTGTAGAGCAAAAGTAGCCAGAGATGGTAAGTACACAAATAAGTATGACTATGATTCAATACAATTTTATTTACATTATTATTTACATCATTGAAAAAGGAAGCAACAAGCCTCATAGGGCAAAGAGGTATTCAAACATGGGACAATACAACTCACAGAATCACACTGGCTTCTTGACTCTTTCATATGTAAAACAGAGACAACAGGTAGCAAAGTCTATACTACTTAGTGGCAATCAAATGCTGCTGTGTAATAGCTTTTATTCAGTTCTTACTATGTATCAAGCACTGCTTTAAGTGCTTTCTATTAATTACCTCGCTTAGTTCTCACAATAGCCCAGGAAGTCTGGAACACAGTGGGAAGACAAAGGCAGTATCAGAGCCTCTCCAAGTGCTTCTCACATTAGACGCAGAAATGATGAATGGGTATGCAAAGGTCCCAGTGGCAAACAATTGACAAAGTCCTAGAGTTCCTAGTGGGTCTCTTCTGCTACTGTCCTCACTGGTCACCCCTTCAATCCTACCATCCTATGATCTAAACCACTTCATGCTGATTTTAACACTCAGCTTATCATTTTCACTCAGTACTCCTTCCTACTTCAAACTGACTATTCTGCTACAAAACCAGGAAAACTGGATGGAAATATAGTAGGAAGAGAATCAAATATGCAATCCCTCTGATAAAATCTGGAAGTGAATAAATGTTTCCACAAAAGTGGGCTGGACAACAGGAGATTCTTAAATATTCACTTGAATAGCCCTCTTCAGGGTAGAAAAGCACTCTGATGTCTATACAGTAGGTACAAGTGCAGGCAGGGCAACTTCAGGCTCTCAGGAAGGAAAAGCCTGAACATCCTTTCTTCTCTTTGTAACACCTGGATATGATCATCCCTCACAGAACTGACTCAACAATATTTAACCCAATCTTACATATTTTATCTGTTTTAGGTTTCTTTTACTCACCAATGTCATTATTACTAGGTTTAATTTTAGTGAGGAGACAATAAAATACTCATAAAAATACAAAAGGACTCACTTCTGTTACAGATCATTGTCTCTCAGAATTATGAATTCTGCAGATGATAATGTGACAGCATCACTTTTTAATACTCTCTCTCCAATATTCATCCTTAAAGGCAATATTGTCAACAGCATCAACATCCAATAAGCAGAAATTTAAGGATGCCCTAGTTTTTCTAATTTTCTAAGAAAAACATTTTCCTAATTTTGTGTTGTAATTTTATTTTAATTGTTTATATGCACAAATAAAGTAAATAAGATCTAATCATCATCATCCAAACAATATCCTGCATTCCCTGGAGGTACATGACTTTATTGTCTAATTTCCTAGTTAAGACAACTGGGATTTGACTTAACTGGAAACAGCAGCAAGGAAGTGGGGGAATAAGCTGGAGTTAAATTATGACAGTGTATACTACAGGCCAGCACACTATGGTCCATGGACCACAGGGGCCTTCTCTTTCCCTTCTCCTATGCCCTGCCTGTTTTCACAAATAAAGTTTTGCTGGAAAACAGCTGTCTATTATTTATATACTATCCATAGCTGCTTTTATGCTACAACTGTAATTGTGACAAGACTAAAAGTTTTACTTCTGGCCTCTTGCAGAAGTTTACAAACTTCTGATCCAGATAAGAGATCCACATACACAGACTAGGGAAATTAACAGCAAGTGCAGAGGAAAAAGGGGGCATGAATGCAACTCTATAGGAAGTATTAACAACACTAGTTGCTTATTTTACAGATGATAATGAGTATAGGATAAAAATGCCAGGTTTGGCATTCTGTAGTTTTCTAGTATAGAGAAAAGAAGCCAAGACATGACCTAGAATTAATGAAGTGTTTGTGAGAGTCAGTTTGTAAACAGTCCAAAAAGGTGAGCATCCAAAAAAGTAAGCAGCTAGATAAAAGTAGATATGAAAAGTAAATCCAAACTTTGTTCCATCTATTGTAAATCACCTACCTAAATGTCTAGATCACATGAAATTACCTTAAAAAATTAAAGCTATAAAAAATGAGGAGCTGGAGAAATAATATTCACAGTTTGTCTCCCAAAGAGATAATCTTCATTTCTCTTTAAAAATCAAGACAGTAACCACCAAAAACCTGATAGACAAACAGACAAAAAACATGAACCAACAGTTGAAGGAAAAGAAGGGCAAAAGCAATTAGCATTTTAAGAGATGTTGAACTATCCTCCAGAGAAATGTAAATTAACGCTAAGAGAGCACTTCTCACCTATCTGTCAAAAATCTACTCTTGACAAGGCTGAGAACAAACAGAAAAGTGAAAACACACTGATGAAAATAGAGTGTAAGGTAAAATTCCTATGAAGGAGAAGCTTTCAATATCAAATAAAATCACACATGCAAAATTACTCAGAACTTAATATGGCTGTAAAAAGAAATGAGGAAGATATTTACAAACTATTGTGGAGCAATCGCTAAGATACATTGTGAAATTTTTAAAAAGCAAGATAGAGAAACACAGAATATAGAATACTACAGATATATAAGAGAAAAAACAATAAATACGGCTTATTATTTTTACAACAAAACATAAAAATAACCATGGGGTATACTGAAAAGGAGTGGAGAAATTATAAATGGAAGTGAGACATCTCTAAATATAACTATTTTGAAACTTTTAATGTACAAATGTGCATACATAGGTACAGAGACTATTAAATCAAAAGTACAATGTAAAGAAATGGAAATTAATCAGTAGTCATATAGAACAGGTAAAATAACCACACAAATACTCCAAGAGACATTTAAACTCAGTAGTCTATATATCCTTAACAGTATATATTGCGAGGACTTCTCTGACCAGTGCCCTCCTCCCAAAAAAACAAAGAAATCTTAAACTTTATTCAGTAGTTTAATGTTTAATAATACTGATTCTACAATACTAAAACTTTGTATGTATATACGTTGTAGGATAAAGCAAATAAGCAATTAAAGAGATATTATTAAATCATCACTATTTTCACCATATGATAAAAAGAATGGAAATGATAAATTTATACAAATAGAGAGAGAGTACTAGCCAGGAGTGCTGTAGAGGGCAGCAGAGGAGAAAGTAGAGTCACTAGGAAAGGACAATATGAGATTATACACTGCAAAAATATACTAATAAAAATATTTTCAAAAAGAAAAAAGAAAGGACAACATGAGGAATCTCTGTGGTAAGAGAAATATTCTACACCTTGCCCATGTCAATGTCAATACCAACATGTTCCCAGTGAAGAAAACTATGAGGAGGGGACAGAGGACTTCTCTATTCTATGTCTAACATATGATTTAACAATCATCAAAAAGTAAAATTAAACGAGTAAAGAAAACTTTTTTAAAATGACTGAGCTACACTGAAATTAGATAAAATTATGATCATTCTAAAATTATCCAAGTTTTCAGTAGAAGTCTGTTTTAAAAAAAGGTGAAAAAAGAAAAAAGAAAAGCATAAACTATAAATCACCCCCAAAACATGCTTCCTCTGGGAACAAAGAGATGCCCTGGCCAATGTGGCCAACTTTTCTTCTCTCTCCCACTACTGCACAATCAGACAAACCAGGTGGTTAGGATGGTTAGCAGCACTGGGCCATTAAAAAATCTGGGACAATCAACTTAATATTAGCTTGTCACATGTCCCTGAGAAATTTTAAAACATATGGGACAGAAAGGTTTATGATTTAACTGCAATCTTCAGTTTAGCTATTTCTATCACAAATTATTAGTAAATTTAAGGAAGCCTCCTATTAAAAGACAATTGAGGCCAGGCATGGTGGTACATGCCTGCAATTCCAGCTACTCAGGAGGCTGGAGCAGAAGAATCACAAGTTTGAGACCACCCTCAGCAACACAGGGAGACCGATTATAAAAGTCCAATTATAAAAGGGTGGGTGTATTTATTACCACAGAATCACATTACATTATATATAAATGTAAACCACTTCCTGAGAAATACCAAAGTTGTATAAGCAAGTAGGGGAATCAGAAACCGTCTTTGGACTTGGGTTTTTATTCCTTTACAGTAAAATTTAGGTTTTCTAAAGTTTGCAGAAATTTGGCAGAGAAGTTACAGTGGTCTCATCACTAAAGGCAGTCATGCTATTTGTTCCCATTTATATTTCTGTGTTGTTTTGTACTGGGAATCCAATTCAGGATCTTGTGCTTGCCAGGCACTCACTTAATAACTATTTAAAGCAATCAATAAAGTGATTTTAACAAGTTTCATTAGGAAACATTTAAGCTCAGCTTCAAGTTAGTGAGGCTCAGATGTCCATGATCCACCATCTCCTCAGCTAATGGCCCAAATGAACACTACTAGCTGCTAAGTTGACTTTGAGCCTGCACACAGCTTTTTATAATGTTTATCTGTCAAAGACAGGAAACATAGCCAGGCATGGTGGCCATGTCTCTAAATTCCAGCACTTATGTCCCAGCAAAAGCTGAGGCAAGAGGATCACCATGAGTTCAAGGCCAGCCTCGGAAACACAGTGAGTTTAAGGCCAGCCTAAACTACACAGCAAGACCCTGTCTCAAAAAAACAAAATAAAAAGACAAGAAATGTAATGAGTATTGATAGAATATAACAAATAAACATGGCATGTAGAAGTAAGAACAGTCCAGCAAGATGATCTTCACTAGCACTGTTACTTGATAGTAGGAATATAAGTTTAGCAAAATTTTTGAACCTCACTATATTTTGCTTGTGTACTTAAAAAATTAACACACTTTGCAAGTATCAATGTCAGACTTCTTGGCATTTCCCTTCTGCGTACATTTGCCTTTGTATTTGTTTCATATAGATATTGAATGTGCTTTATTCAAATTAGTTGTCAGGTTACTATGAAAAATAAATTTCCTTAATTTACTTTTTTTACTTAAGAGAAAAAAAAAGACACATATAAGAAAGACAAAAAGCAAAAGAGACAAACAACTAGAGTAAATGCACAACAGTAACATTATAGGTTTACAAAACAGGATAATAGAAACTTGACAATGGTTGCAATATTGCGTATCGTTACCTTCAAAATGGTTGTTTACATTAACAGATATAGACATGTAAAATTGATCTAATCATGAGTATTAACTGTTCTTTCTCAATAACTAATACATTCAGCAGTATGTTTTAGTTATCTTACATATACATATATACAGATTTATATCTTTTCCTTTGTCCTTCCCTCTTTCCCCCTTTTTCCTTTCCAATTACTTTTGCTCTTCAAGCTGTTTTTTACCCTTACATAGTATTTATTACAGATTTTGGATCATATATACTTTTTCAGTTTCTTACACTAGGGAGACAATACAGTATTTACACATGTGAGTTTGATTTATCTCACTTATAAGTATGGTCTCAAGTCCTGTCCATTTACTTATAAAAGTCTCAATGCAATCTTTCTTAATAGCTGAGTAGTACCCCATTGTATAAAAATACCACATCTTTTTTATCCATTCTTTGATTGATGGGCACTTGGGTTGTTTCCAAGATCTGGCTATTACAAATTGGGTTGCTATAAACAGGGGTGCACAGATATCACTGTGGTATGATGTTTTCAATTCTTCTGGGAAAATGCCCAGAAGTGGGACAGTTGGGTCAAATGGGATCTCTAATCCTAGCTTCTTGAGGAATCTCCACACTGACTTCCACAGTGGTTGCACCAGTCTACAATCCCACCAACAATGGAGAAGAGTTCCTTTTTCCCCACAGCCCCTCCAGCATTTGTGGTCGATTGATTTTTAATCTTGGCCATTCTTTCTGGAGTGAGATGGCATCTCAGTGTTGTTTTAATTTGCATTTCCCGAATGACCATTGATGTTGAACATTTTTTCATATATTTATTTGCCATTTGTAATTCTTTCTCTGAGAAGTGTGTATTCATCTCAGATGCCCATTTTTGGATTGGGTCCTTGAATTTTAGGGGTCTAATTTCTTTTACTTCTTTATATGTTTTAGATAGAAGTCCTTTGTCTGATGGACAATTGGCTAAGATATTCTCCCAGTTCATGGGTTTTCTTTTCACTCTGTTGGAGATTTCCTTTGACATGCAAAAACTTTTCAGTAAGACGAGATCCCAGTTGTTGATTCTGGGAAGTGTTTCCTGTGCAATTTGAATTTTGTTCATGAACTCTCTGCCTACTCCTATGTCATCAAGATTTTTACCTACTCTGTCTTCTAGTAGGTTTAGTGTCTCTGTTTTAATATTCAGATCTTCGATCCATTTTGACTTTATTTTAGTGCATGGTGATAGGGATGGATCTAGTTTTAGTTTACAGCATATAGAAAGCCAGTTTTTCCAGCACCATTTGTTAAAGAAGCTATCTTTCTTCCAATGTACATGTTTGGCCCCTTTGTCAAAGATGAGGTGGCTAAGTGTGTTTGTATTTGTGGCTGTATCTTCTAATCTGTTCCACTGATCTTCAGGTCTGTTTTGATTCTAGTACCATGCTGATTTTATCACAGTAGCTTTGTAGTATAGTTTCAAGTCCAGGCTTGTGATGCCTCCTGCCTTCCCTTTGTTGCCCAGAATTGCCTTTGCTATTCTAGGTCTTTTCTGGTTCCTGATGAATTTCAGGAATGATTTCTCTAGCTTTCTGAGGTAGGCAAGTGGTATTTTGATTGGGATTGCATTAAATGTGTATAATAATTTTGGGAGAATGGCCATTTTCACGGTTTGTTCTTCCTATCCATGAACAGGGACTATCTTTCCATTTTCTGAAATCTTCTTCGATTTCCTTCTTCAGAGTAAAGTAATTTTCACTGTACAGATCTTTTACTTCCTTTGTTAGATTGATTCCTAAGTGTTTCATGTTTTTTGGATGTTATAGTGAAGGGTGTGGTTTCTCTTGTTTCTCTCTCAGTGACTTTGTTGTTTGTATACAGGAATGCTATTGGTTTTTGAGTGTTCACCTTGTATCCAGCAACATTACGGCATTTGGTTATTACTTCTAGAAGTCTTCTAATGGATTTTTGGGGGCCTTCTATGTAGAGTATCATATCATCTGCAAATAATGATAATTTCACTTTTTCCTTTCCTATCCTTATTCCCTTTATTTCTTTCTCTTGTCTAATTGCTCTAGCTAGTATTTCCAGAACTATATTGAATAGGAGTGGTGATAATGGACATCCTTGTCTTGTTCCTGATTTTAGGTTGAAAGATTTCAGTTTTTGTCCATTTAGTAAGATGTTGGCTGTTGGTTTATGATATATGGCTTTTATCAGGTTGAGTTAGAGACCATCTATTCCAATTTTCTGTAGGGTTTTTATCATGAATGGGTGTTGGATTTTGTCAAAAACTTTTTCTGCATCTATTGAGATGATCATGTGGTTCTTGTCCTTGGCCCTGCTGATTTGGTGTATTAAATTTATTGATTTGCATATGTTGAACCATCCCTGAATTCCTGGGATGAATCCCACTTAATCATGGTGTACAATCTTTGTGATAACTTGCTGGATTCTATTTTTCAGTATTTTACGGAAGATTTTTTCATCTATGTTCATTAGGGAGACTGGCCTCCAATTTTCTCTTTTGGTTAGGTCTTTCTCTGGTTTTGGTATTATGGTAATACTTGTTCCCAGGAATGAGTTAGGGAGACTTACTTCCCTTTCAATTTCATTGAAGAGTTTGAGGAGTATTGGCATTAAGTCTTCCCTTAATTTCTTGCACAATACAGCAGTGAATCCATCAGGGCCCGGGCTTTTCTTTGTTGGTAGGGTCCTAATTACATTTTTAATTTCATTAGCTGAAATTCGGTTATTCAGCAGCTTTATATCTTTTTGATTCAACTTTGGTAATTCATAGGTTTCTAGGAATCTGTCCATTTCTTCTGGTGTTATCGAATCTATGTGAGTAAAGGTTTTCAAAGTAGGTGTTGACAATCTTCTGTATTTCCACAGGGTCTGTCGTGATTTCACCCTTTTCATTTCTTATTGCATGAATCTGAGTTTTTTCTTTCCTCTTTTTGATAAGGTTGGCTAGAGGTTTATCAATTTTATTTACTCTTTCAAAGAACCAACTCTTCGATTCATTAATTCTTTGTATTATTTTCTTAGTTTCAATTGCATTAATTTTGCTCTAATCTTAATAATTTCCTCCCTTCTTTGGCTTTGGACTTGACTTGCTCTTCTTTTTCTAGAAGTTTGAGGTGCAGCATTAGGCTGTTTCTGTGTGTTCTTTCCATTTTTCTGATGTGGGAGTTTAGTGCTATAAATCCCTCTGAGGACAGCTTTCATTGTATCCCACAGGTTCCGGTAATTTGTATTTGCATTTTCATTCAATTGTAGATATTAATTTCTTCTTTAACTTCTTCTGTGACCCATTGGTTATTTAGGAGAGTATTACTTAATTTCCATGTGTTTATGCAGTTATTGTAGGTTTTTTTGTCATTCATTTCCAATTTTACTGTGCTATGGTCAGAATATGCATGGAATTATTTCAGTTCCTTTGCATTTACTTAAGCATGTTTTGTGGACCAGTATATGATCTATTTTAGAGAATGACCCATGTGCAGCTGAGAAGAATGTGTATTCTGATGTTGATGGGTGGAGTACTGTGTACACATCTACTAGGTCCATTTATTTACAAGTTTGGTTCAGTTCAGCTATTTCTTTGCTGATTTTTTGTTTGGTTGATCTCTCTGTGACAGTGGGGTGTCACAGTGGGGTGTTAAGGTCCCTGTTATAACTGTATTATTGTTTATTTGGTTTTTCATGTCTATTAAGAATTTTCTTACATAGTTGGGTGCTCCCATATTCGGTACATGTATATTTATTATTGTAATCTCTTCTTCTTGAAGTTTTCCCCTAACAAGTATGTAGTGACCTCCTTTATCTCTTTTGATCATTTTTGGTTTGAAGTTCGTATTGTTTGCAAACATAATAGCTACCCCTGCTTTTTTCTGGGTTCCTGTTGCATGGAGTATTGTTTTCCAGCCTTTGATTTTTAGCCTGTGAATTTCCTTTTGAGTGAAATGTGTTTCTTGTACACAGTATATTGTTGGGTTTGTTTCTGAACCCAGTCTGCTAGTCTGTTTCTTTTTATTGGTAAGTTGAGACCATTTACATTGATTGATATAACTGATATGTACTGACTCATCCCTGTCATGATATCTTTCTGTTGTTGGTTTTCTACATTTTCTGTTTAATTATTTGCCC
Source organism: Dasyprocta punctata (assembly GCA_004363535.1). Classification (NCBI taxonomy): domain Eukaryota; kingdom Metazoa; phylum Chordata; class Mammalia; order Rodentia; family Dasyproctidae; genus Dasyprocta; species Dasyprocta punctata. Next base: position 20,531 of record RJWM01024449.1, on the reverse strand, counting down.
TGCTTAGTGGTTTCCTTTTGTGGTTGTTCTTAAGATTGTAGCTATCTTTGTCTCTTTCTAGAGTATCTTCCAGTACTCTTTGTAGTGTTGGTTTGGTGGCCATAAATTTCTTCAGTTGTTCTTTGTCATGAAAGTATTTTATTTCTCCATCAATTTTTAAGGATAGTTTTGCAGGGTACATCAATCTGGGTTGAAAGTTGTTTTCTTTCAGGATTTGAAATACTTCATTCCAAGCTCTTCTTAACTTAAAGGTTTGTGTTGAGAAGTCTGCTGTGATTCTGACAGGCTTTCCTTCATAGGTGATCTGTTTCTTTTTTCTGACAGCTATAGTATTTTGTTCTTGTGCTATATTTCTGATACCCTTATTATTATATGTCCGGGTAAAGATTTATTTTGGTTATGGTTAATTGGGGTTCTGTATGCCTCAGTTACCTGTATTTCAGATTCTCTTCCCATGTTTGGAAAGTTTTCTGCTATATTTCTGTGAATAGTCTTTGTAGGTCATTAGTATTGACCCCTGCTTTTTCATTTATGCCTATTAATCTTATGCTATTTCTCTTGGCATCATCTTGCAGCTGTTGAATTGTTGTTTCTTGGTTCCTTACTATTTTTAAGAGATCTTTTCTTTCATTGCCATGAGTTCCCATGCTGTCTTCAAGATCTGAGATTCTATCTTCAGCTTCATTCAAGCAGTTTTTCAAACTTTCCATGGAATTTTTCATTTCCTGCATTTCCCTTTGAATCTGTTTCATGCATTGTTTGTGTCTTATATTGTTCATTCAAAGTTTCCATCATTTTCTTATGTTCTTCTATTTTTTATCTTGCTCTTCTTTAGATACACACATTTCTTTCATAATGATTGTCATTTCATTTTTTAGCTGAGAGATTATTTCTGATTTGAGTTTCTCTATAGCTTCATCAAGCTGTTTCTTTACTGCATTTGCTATCATTTCAGAAAGTTCAGTTGTGTGACTCCCAGTGTCTTCTATTTCAGTGTCCCTTGGGTTTGCTCTCGGTGGGCTGGGGGATTGAGACTGCCTCTTGGTCTTTCGTTTTGTCATTTTCTTCTGGGACCTGTGTGGCTCTGTGTCCTGGGAGGCTGACTGGGCGTTCCCCTGGTGGGTTGTACTGAGTCACGGGACCTCGTAGAGCTGGATCCTCTGTGCAGCTAGTGAGGGCGCACTCCTAGAGTGTGCGACTGAAGCCTCCACCTTACTGGATGGGGGCTGAGACTTCCCGGACCCAGCAGCTAGGTGGAGCATACCCCAGAGTGTGGCGCCACCTGGACCCTGAGTCTGGCTGCAAGGAGTTCAGAGCATCTGGAGTGCCAGGCAAGCCTAGCCGAGTCCCAGGCCTACAGTGCCAGGGCCTTGCTCCTGGCTGGGTGGGCCCGCAACCTCTAGGACCCGCTGCGCCGGCTGCTCCACTGAACAATGGAGCTTGCACCCTGCGCTCTGATGGGCAGAGCCCAAGCCCTCCAAGGCCCTGCAGCTACGCCGGGCAGTGCCTGATGAGCAGCTCCGGGGTCCTGGGCTGGACTGGGCTCAGCACGTCCGTGTCCTGCAAGGCTGGCCGGATGCTCCCCTGGTGGGTTGTGCTGAGTTGCGGGACCAGGTAGAGCTGGATCCTGCGTGCAGCCAGTGAGGGCGCACTCTTGGAGTGTGCTGGTGGAACCTCCACCTTACTGGGTGGGGGCCGAGACCTTCCAGACCCAGGCAGCTAGGTGGAGCGTACTCCGGAGTGTGGTGCCACCCAGATCCCGAGTCTGGTTGCAAGGAGTTCAGAATCTCTGGAGTGCCAGCCAAGCCTGGGCGAGTCCCAGGCCTACAGTGCCAGGGCCTTGCTCCTGGCTGGGTGGGCCCACAACTCTAGGACCCACTGTGCTGGCCACTCCACTGAACAATGGAGCTCACACCCTGATCTCTGATGGCAGAGCCCAAGCTCTCCAAGGCCCTGCTGCTATGCTGGCCAGTCCCTGATGAGCAGCTCTGGGGTCCTGTGTTGAGCTGAGCCCAGTATCTCTGTGTCCTGCAAGGCTGGCCGGACGTTCCCCTGGTGGGTTGCACTGAGTTGCGGGACCGGGTAGAGCTGAATCCTGTGTGCAGCTAGTGAGCAATTTCCTTAATTTAAAAAATAAAAGTTCTCAGTTTATAAGGCAGTGGAATAAAGTGCTTGCTTAGCACACTGGAGGCCCTAAATTTAATCCTCAGTACACAGAAGGGGGTGGGGGTAAAACATCTCCATTTTTTTAGGAATTTTCTAATTTGTGACAGCACATACACACACACACACACACACACACACACACACAAACACTTCGTTCACTGACATTACAGGACTGGTATGCAAGTGAGCTACTGTGGAGCTACACATTTAGCTAAGTCTCATTGCTTTAAAATGTCTGCACCTATGTAAGGAAAGTCAGCTCCACCAGTTACTAAAATTTAGGAAATCTAGGACCTTCACTCAACTCATCCAACAGATCACATATCAAGCACCTATTCATCTGGTACTTGGTACATTCTAACCCTAAACATGCAAACTACCATAGCAGAAGTGTTGAATAGCGTGAAGTAAGAAGGGAAAGCATCTCTCTTCTCTCCCCTAGTGTTATGTGGCTTGCAAAGTAGAATGGCAAAGCCAGAAGTAAAATGGAAAAAGTGTCATATTTTGTGTAAACAAATACTTTGTGAAAGTCTCTGTAGCCATAAAGAAGACAATAATTCCAGAGCAAAGCAGATGTCTCAAAATTCATTTGGCCAAAAAGTCTTCCTCCATCTGCCCTTCAGACCCCAAAAGTCATAAGCACAGTAAGAATTCCTACCTCTAGGGGTTAATTACTGAACATTCTTCTTCTCCAGAATCCACAGGACAGTAGCATCCTCCAAAGAGTTCCACAAAGCCTAAAGATGCTGTCTAAAAATTCATGAACTCTTCAAATTCAGGCTCATACTGAAAGGACTGCCTTGGAATTGGCATGACACTGATATGGTTCTTCTCATCAAACTCCAAACAGGGAGCCCCAGAATCCTTTTGGCTAGAACACTGGCACTAAGGCATCACTGCAGTGATCTAGTTCTTGGAACATTACAGGCAAGGTGTCCAAAATGTTTTATTTGAATGCATTTCTGGCCAGGTGTAAGATCACTTGTCACAAATGAATGAAAATACAGAATAATTAGAATTTTAAAACCTAGCCTCTGTGATTCTTTTAATAGCCTGCCAATATAGTCCCCAATTTACATCTTAGCTATTGGTTATATTTCTCCATTCTACATGGGGGCAAAAAGCTTAGACAGAAGGGGAACACATTCACCATGCTGGTGGCTAGCCTGGAATGGAGGACTTCTGCCTTTATGATCTTGATTCCTACAGTGTCACAGGGCTAGAGTCTCTTGGCTCTGCACAAAGCCAGGAAGGCAGCCAGTTGGCAGCTCACACACAACTAGCAATCCAACAAGAAAAGGGAGTCTTCACTTGCCACTGTGGCAAAAAGCATCAAATGAGAGTAGTACAGTTGGCCTAACACTGTCTCACACAGGATACCCTAAGGTGCCATAAAGGCTAGAAATGGGGGGAAAAAAAACTCGAGGAACTCCCACAGTTCTGAGAAAGAGAGTCTGAAAATTAGGGCTCTAATTCAGATGTTTTTGGAAAAGCTACAGTAATGTTCCCAATCATACCCTAGAAATGGATGTACCATATTTGTAACTATATCATTATCTAGCTTTTGTCACTGAAGAGAAAAATGGTTAAAATAATGCACGCATTAAATGCTTAAAACCCACTGCATTTTGGTACCACCTATCTAGAATGTATGCTTATTTAGTGAGGTGCAAGTATATACATACAAAGGACTGGGAAATCAAGTCTCCTAGGGGATAACTGCCAACTGGATTAATTTTCAAAATCAGTATCAATGCTCAGAGCTACTACAACCTTCAATCCTACAAAAAAATTCTAGCTGAATAGTGATTCCAAAGAGCATTTAATTCTATTTTGACATTGCTTTTATAGGAAAACTTTATGAGTCATAACTTAACTTATGCTGTAAGCTTAAAAAGAATATTTAATGATTAGATTAGCTAATTGTTCAAAATATTCCTTCCTCATTAAAATAACTTACTACTGAATTAAACTGTCAAAGATCACCACTGCAATATAAGAAATAAGCAAGAATAGTTTATATGACAATTCAGGGATATCATTAATGGTATTAAATTTCATCCTAGATTATTTGCATCTACCGAATATATGGTTTTCTAAAGTAAATATAATTGAGAAAGATATCTACTATGCAAACCAAGAGAGTATGCAAAAGAAAAAAGATGCAAAATCACAAGTCTTCAATATGAAGAAAGGTTACAGTTTATCATCTTGCTTTTAAAATGTCTGTCATACTGGCCCTTGGGGAGCCCAAGACCAAAGGATCACAAATTGGAGTCCTGCTTGGGAACTTAGTATAACCCTGTCTTAAAAAAATTTTAAGAGGTTTGGGGAGACTAGAGTGTAGCTCAGGGGTACAGCACCCCTGTGTTCAATCCCTAGTAACAAAAAACAAAATCAAAACCAAAATAAAAAAGAGTTGTATCCAGCAGTTATAGGGTATCACACGTACCTAAATCCTAAAGGCACATTCCTAACTCTTTCCTCATCGAGGTCATATGCCTTTCTCTTCAGTGTCACAAATCACAGCTAGGCAATCTCAGTGTCTATGCCATGAGTTTACAAATTTGGTTTCATGAGAAGATTTTTGGCTTCTCTATCATGTTCCAAAAAAAGAGAAGAGAGATGGACAGAGAGTTAGGCAGGAAAATAGAAAGAGAGAAAAAGGACTGATAAAGAGGAGAAGCAACAATGTACAACAGAGGGGCCAGAATCTAAGAGATTAAGTTACAGCCATATAAACAAATAATTCCCCTGAGAATCTGAAGAGATGCTTAAATAGGTGAATGTGGTCAAGCAGGTACTTTTCTGATGAGTTCAGATTTTCAAAGGAAAAGTCTAACATATTAAAAAATTACATTGTATATACAAAAGAATGCCTAAGTCCCCAAAATTAGCATTAGGAAGCAAACTCACGAGGTTTATAAAAAGTGAAAATTTTTCATTTACATTACCATATAACAATTATAGATACCTATACCTACTTTATCAAAGAATCTTCAGAATACACACACACACACACACACACACACACACAAAAAAAACCCTAAACATTGGAAAGAAAAAAACTAAAATCCAAAGATAGGCAAAGATGTTTAATGAGTGAATCTTACACACTCCAAGAAGCCACAGTCTCCTAATGTGTAACAGCTGCAGGATAGGAGCATGTGGATAAGATCATGGAACACAGCCTTAATCTTCATACAGAGGTAACAAAACATGGGAGCTGCTGGGAGCTGGCAAGGCCATATTTCTTAGTATGGGGGATGACTGCCCAAGTGTTTATTTTACAGTTGGTTGAACAGTGCATCTGCCTTATGTACTTTATGTTATATTTCACCAAAAAAGTAAAAAGGTTAATAAAAGGTTTACTGTTACAGGATAACTAGAAAAGGTCAAATACTTCCTCAGTTTTCAAAAACTTGATGTCTTCTGTTACTTTTCTCTTGTCGCTGAGACAAAATGCCTGAAACCCAAAGTTAAAGGAGGGTAGGTTTATTCAGTTCACAGTTCACAGGTTTCAATCAATAATTGGCTGGATCCAAGGCAGGGTGACACATGGCAGAGGGGCAACCATTCATGGTGGACAGAATGGTAGCAAAGCAACAAGGAACCTTAACAGCATCTTTCTGTCCCTTTTATCTTATCCAGACTACTTAGGAAGGGTAGCACTCACACCCTTAATACTAGTGCCCTTGAGTCTAGCATTGCACGATGAATCAGTACTAGGATCAAACTCCAGATCCAGTCATCTCTGAAAAATCCCTAACTACGACTGCATGAAGCTTTGGAGGGACATCTAACGCCAAACCATAACACTAGGTGTTTATATTTAGTATGAATCTCTAGCAAAATTCCAAGAAACGAAGAATAATCCTCAAAAGCTAATGATACAAGAATTCTTAAGATACAGGAAAGCAAACCTTCTCTGTTAATAATGCAATCAAGAACTGTAGCCTGCCCCAGTACCCCCTCAAAAAAGAACTATAGCCTGTAAGAGCTACAAGGTATCCTATGTGTACAACTGCTGTTTTTGTGATGAAGGGATGGAAGTGAAGGACAAAATGAAGAAATGCCACAAGTGCAGAACAATTGTAGAATTTAAAAATTTAGAGAACATCCAGGGAATTAACAGCAGGATCCAATTCACTCTGGAGTGATAGAAAGCCCTATGCCTGCCCTTTCAACATATGATTATAGATGGCTGAAATACAGTACTTAAAGGATAAGGAGTTTGGGAAGTGCCCGTAAGTTCAGGAAGTATTTTCTCAAATTAGGACCTAAAGCCTCTGTTAAAACAGTACACTCGCAAAGTGAGACATCTAGAAGGATAAATTTGTGGACTACTGAGTAGAAAGCTGAAGGCAATCCTCCCACGTGGCTTCTATGTCTTCTGTGAAAGGGACTTACGAGGAGGGAAAGGACTGGGAAGAATAATAAAGATTGAAGAGCTGATGCAAAGAAGGGACAAAAATCAAATTTCAATCCAAAGTATGAGATTGAAATTTACATACAGCAAGGAGTATTCTTTTCTCCAATGGAAAGTTACATTTTACAAGTAATATTATTATTTATGCAAATGAATGCTCATTGTATTTTAACAAAGAACCCTGGCCCTAATTTCAGAGACTATTCACAATTTTTAGACACACGATATCCTGATGCTTTCCATTACTTTCTTTTTTAAAAAGCCTTGTGGCAACAAATTTTAATGAAATATATCAATGGAATTAAACAAATAACACAATTTAAAGAGGATTAGATTTGGCCAGATATGTCCCACCCTAATTTAATCAAAGAAAATGAGAAAATAAACAGCAGCTTAGTTATAATCATATAATTAGAGTTTCCCAATAGATGCAAGAACATAAACCACTTTCACAGGCATTAAGTGTTGTCTGGTGGATTATTTTAAGTATCTATTATTACACAGCACTGAACGTGAACAACTGAATTTAAATCCAATAGTTTCCTTGTTTCATGCTATTTTATATTGAGAAATTTAAACACAGTATAGTCAATAATATTTGCCTTTATCCTTCAGAATGTATTTAATAAGGGCAGGGTTGTTAATGCCTTAGCTAGTAATTTAAAAAGTCTACTCTAGACCTGTAAAGTCAATATGAATTTTCAACAAAATATAATTTATTGTGATGTCTGGCTATGATATACACAGAAAAACAGTATAGATTGATCATTTGATTTATTTTTTTTCAGGAACTGTTAAAGCCCTAAATGGTACCAAAAGTGTGTTCTTAAAAATAAAATGCTGTTAAAACTTTTAAACTTAACTTTTATTATATTGCCTGTATAAACACTTTACTCAGAACTTAAGTTTCAAGATCATAGGTACCAATGATAAATTGTATTTCAAAAACAACTTTTTCTTCATATTCAACTTGCCAGACATAAATGTAAGATTTAAAAGTAGGTCATAGTATCTCAGACTAGTTCACAGCCTTAATATTTTTGTCTTAAAATATAATCTGTATCTTGGTGAAATGAAAAATAGTTTAAAGCATGGGTTCCAAGCAGGTTCTACTGTGACATCTGTAACTTGGGCAAGTTAGTTACTCTCACTTTTGCCTGGTTCCCCATCTCTGACTTCATGAAATGTTGCTGAGGACATGGGAACACATTCTGAGTGGAGGCTGACACAGAAATGCTCAAACACCTTACAGTACTCCCATGACCAATCATCTTCTGTATAGAATTTACATGGAACTGTCCTTTACTCAACAGTTACCAACGTAGTTGCTGAATGAGTCATATTGTCTATGACTGTTTAGAATCCAGTTAATAGTTTATATTTGTGACAAGGGAAATAGCATCACTTGTAGAAAATCTAGGTAGGTGGGCCATTCTACTAGGCATCCAGTCAGTTCTTGGGTAAGCCACACAAAGAGCGCTATCAGTAAAAGCTTCATAGCTGGGATTTAACTCAGTGGTAGAACAAGGCCTGGGTTCCCCCTATACGTGTTCCCCTCCAAGAAAAGAGCTATACACATCATTTTTTATTTATCTTACAAAGAGTAAAGTCAGAGAACATGTTATTATGTTAATTCCAAAAGAATATAAATGTAGCTTCTCAGTTCATCTGTTTTAATGGTTACCTCAAAAATTGGAAATCATGTGAGTTCTCACATTCAATACATTTTTATAAATTCAAATGTGGGCTAAGGTTTCCCAACTTCTATTCTGAATGCCATCAATTATCAAAATAACCCCAAAAGATGAAAAATGTTCATTAAAGTTTGAAAGTGGCTGTCTAGAAATAAGTCAAACACTTTAAGAAAGGAATACTTGGAAAAACAAAGGTATAATCCACTTAACTGTTCTTGAAGTTTTCCATGCCATTATTGAACACAACTTACAAAGCCACCCTCTACTCAAGAAAATATTACAATGATAATAATGGAAAACAAAAATAGAAAAACAGAAATTCCTTAGGAAAATAAACTAAATTGGAATAATGAGGAAAAAATGCTTTAAAAAGAAAAACTATTTAAGACCCTGGGGTATGATCACCAGAAAAACAACAATCTACCATAACACTTCACATGCCTTCTTTTTCCTCCAAAAAGACCCTCTGGAATTCAAGAGTGCATAACTTATTCCTGCATTAATGTGACGAATTATTTCTTCAACCCGATGCTTGTTGATTTAGAACCCCACTCTTTCAAAATATAGGATGAAAATGATTTTCTTACAAAAATCTGTGAAACATTGCCAGGGCTGGAAGTGGGGCTCTGTAGTAGAAGGCTTACCTAGCATGGGTGAGGCCTTGGGTTTACTATCTAGGACCCCTCCCAAAAAAATCCACTTCCAACTGTCAATTTTTAGTTACTAAGTTCAGCAATGTGAGTTTCACGGCAGGTTTTATTCTTTTTATAAAATTTTGTAAATAAAATTTTCATAAAACCTTTGGTAATGTATAAAACATTTTTTTTTTATTTCTAAAACTATTGGGAGCCGGGCGTGGTGGCGCACGCCTTTAATCCCAGCACTCCTCGGGAGGCTGAGGTAGGTGGAGCGTTGTGAGTTCGAGGCCGGCTTGGGCTACAACGCGAGCGCAAGGCCGGCCTGAGCTACATAGTGCGACCCTGCCTCAAAAAACCAGGGCTGGGGAGTTTGGCTCAGCGGCTTAAGCGCCTGCCCTGGCAAGTGCAGGGTTGTGAGTTCAATCCCCAGTGCCGCAAAAAAAAAATAAATAAATAAATAAAAATAAAACTATTGGGGTCTTCCCAATCGTTATCTTTGAATTGGCTCTTTGCATAATTCCAACTAGTTATAAAAAATACATGTTCCAATCACTTCAAATGTGTTGAGACTTGCTTGACAGTTCTACATTTAATGTCAAAGTTCCCTATGTGCATGAAAAGAGTATGTTACACAGAAACTGTAATGGTCTCTTCCTATTCATGAGGTCAAACCTGTGACCCAAATCTATATCTTTCTGAATTTTATGGCTGTCAGCTCATCAATTACAGGTAAATGTATTTAAACTTGCCACTAGGATTGCAGATCTGGCTATTTTCCTTCTGCTTCTGTGTATCTTGGCTCTCTATATTTTGTACCTATGTTCCTGGGTCCTTATATTCCTATATCCAGTCAAGTGAACATTATATGCTGTATATTCATCTATACTAGAATGTTTTGCCTATTTTGCCTGACATCAATACACTTTTATCAGAATGAGCCTGAAATATAATTTTCCATTCGTCTGTCTTCTGTATCCTTGTTTTTCATATGCTTCCTATAAACCTAGCATCTCAAATGTTTTTGTTTTTTTATCCACTATGACCACCTTTTCCTTTAACTAAGTGATCTATTCTACTTATATTTATTGTAATTACCAACATTTGGATATCTAACTGCCATATTGTTTTGTGCTGTTTTTCTTGCCTCTTTTATTTCTTCTCTTCATGGTAGATAACAGGGCTAAGGTTCTTTTTTCTTTTTTCTTTTCTAATTTTTCCCTGTGTGTTCCTTTTGAGTAATGGCAGTAATTAGTGAAATAAAATGATTAATCAATCTTTATTTTGTGTGAATATAACTTTCCTCATTAATAAATTCTTACAATATTAGCTGATAGCAAAATGCACAACATAACCTTTATGAAATTTTGATACTGTTATGTAGTCCTTAAGATTAACCAATCCGTGGGAGCACAAGACTACCCACTCAAAACAATGAAAATAGATTCTCAAAACGATTACTATTTATGCACTAACTGACTGTTTTCAAGTGCTTTAAATTTGTTTTTACACTTCTGGTTTTAAGCGACGGAACTAAGATATATTATACAAAACATATGTATGTACCAGATATCAATAATCCTGTAGCAACCACATGTCACTAAATTTGTTTATCCTAATTTTCTTTTAACATCAGCCCAAAATAATAACCAGGTAAAGCCAAACTCCTTAGGAAATATTTGTCACTTTACTTTGAATGGCGAAAACTGATTAATTATGCTAGTCTTACTGTTAAAATTTTTAAAAGCTATCATATTCCACAGTCAATGAGAAGAAATGAAAAACTATGTACAAAGTTTAGCATTACAGAACAGTAAAGTTAATGTGACATGTTCAGTGACTACACAAGTCAAAGCCAAGATATCACCAGGAAAATGTCATCTGTCCTAGGAGTAGCAGTCCTAGATAAGGACTTGTGACCCAAAGACATGATCACATCCCACAGAGATCAACCCAGGCAAAATGCCTTTGGCCAAGTTAAAGGCAATCAATTATATAAATAAAATTATATTATCAGTATTAGGAATTTGTAAGAAAATAAGAAACTGTCAAGAAAACTGAATAATGAACTCTTGGTCACTATAATCTATCCCACCAGATAAACTACAATGGACTACATTAGACAAATGCTCCATAAATTTGGAATCACAATAAAGGATGTTATTTACTGGCTTCAGAGGTTGGTGCATCACAGTGTACACACTACTGCTATGGGATTAGAGCTGCCAGTGCTTGCAAAGGCACACACTTTCTGTTCTTACTTTTCTGGGCACACTAGTAAATGACAAGCTTTTACCTCTATGATATATTCATCCTATATATTTTTTGCTGGGTCTCTCTCTTCTCTCTCTTTTGATCCATTATATAGATTAACTTAAAATGGTTTGCCCCTTCTAAGCTAAATTTACTGTCATTGAGTACCTCACCTATATCCCATTGACAGCAAGAACTTTCATTCTACTGTCAAATAAAAAGCTAGCATCAATGTGAGATGTACAAAGTCCCCAATCAAACTTGATCTTCTTCATGGAACTTTTTAAACAGCTCCACAATGCCTAAGGAGGAGTAAACTCCCTTGGATATAACAATCCAAGATCCTCTCCCAAGATATAATCCCAGAAGACAAGAATAATTTTACAGTCCCCTCCCCCATATTCTGTACTTCAGTCCTCCTCTGCCTCCACAAAGCTAGTTCCTCCCACATGCCAGGGCAACTCCTTCTTAGTCACACAGGTTTCTGAGTCAAATGGTGTTTCATCTTACAGCAACTCAGTAACTTCCAACCAGCCTCCCCCAGTAACCCCCAATCCAAGAAACTGGACTTTTTTCAGATGAGTGACTCCCAAGAATGACTTTCCCCTTACATGATAACAAGCCATAGTCTAATAAGGGTGAGGTCCTGCTTTTTTCACAAAACTACAGCCTTTATAAAAGTCAAAGTTACATACCTACACAAAGGATTTTTATTACTGCAAACACAGGACAGATGAAGGCAATAAAGAACTGAGGAAGGAAGCTACAAAAGTAGAAAAGAGATAGAGATACAGACCAGACACAAAGAAAATGACAAGTTAGTTCAAGATACTGCTGCCTAGGGGTAAAGAGAATGAACAACAGATTAGCCATGTAAACTCTACAGTGCATATGCAAAAAAAAAAAAAAAAAAGGTGCATTGGTGCATTGCAGATAGGAAAGAGCCTAACATGAGAAATAAAGTACAGAGAATCAATATACTAGAAGCTTACTACAGCTGCACCTTAAAATTAGACCTCTCTGCAGATGGACTTTTTGGAATAGCAAAAGCTATCCCCTATTCAGCATTTGCAACTAAGTTCTAGAAATACTAGTTGGCACTTCATATAACTTATTTCACTTGATCTGGTCAAAAAGTCCTAACAATGAGTAATACAAATAACAGGTCATATTTATGAAGCACTTATCTACACGACAATTTGACTGAAGTACTAGTATTACTCCAGTTTACAAATGAAAACAGCTGAGTTAGAGAGGTTAAACTGCCTAAGATCACACACTTATTGAGTATTGAAGCCAAGAAGCAAACACGGGTCGTGTGCCTCATTTATGCATTAAGATCTAGCAAGATAATCATGGTGCTGTCTCTGAAGTAATCACCATTCCTGTTTCAGATCAGAAAAATGTAGAGGTTAACCTACCAAAGTCTCACAGGGTGTTGGGCTGAGCTGGGATTTGAGTTCACCTTGTCTGTATTATAATAATACCCCTTCTCTCATTTAAACATTACACATATTGAAGTACTTATGAAGTAAGGTGGTTACATTTAAGCTCACACTCCACTTGTTTTCAGACGTTCACTTTACAAAGGGTGAGGGACAACTAATAGTGTTTATAACTGGCTAGATACTAAGCTACACATTAATGCATAAATTATTCCCTTGGAATTAATAAAGTACTTACTAAACTTGCATTAACTCTTTCAGGCCACCAGGGTACAATTCAGTAAAACAAATTCTGAATTTATTAAAACAGTTCCCAAGAGGTTCAGAAGTAAGTAACTTCCTCTGAGGATACCTGGAAGAAAATTGTAAAGCTATTTAGGAAGCTAAATTCAGAACAAAATTACAAATCAAACTACAGGGAGATACTGTTGTAACAGATTTGCCTCTGGTCCTTAAGAAACTGGCAGAAGTGAAAGTAACTGGAGGCTGGAAATACCTAGGCCTTCAAAGCAGAAGGCCAGCTTGGATGGAACGTGTAGGCCCAAGAGCCAGAGACAGCCTGACATGGGAAATGAGAGAGCAGGTGAAAGAAGACAAGAGCTGTGCTGCTCCTGTTTCACTGGTACAGATGGTAGTGCTGGAGGGAAACCACTACCTCAGGAAGCATCAACACATCTCCAGGTGGTACCCAGTATCTTCTCATGCCCTCTGTGGCCTCTCCACTTTGCAGTTCTAACTTTTCTAATCAGCCCACCCATGTGGAGTATGCCTCCTCACTATGAGAGTGGCAGCACATAAGTATTCATGGGTCTCCAGCAATCTGCCATTGCATACCCTTTACACTGAACAAAATGTAAACACTACTAAAGCAAAATTAATTATGCTCTTTACCTATAAACTACTGCTACATATACTATAGACTAACAACACATTTATGTAAAGCATTATCAGAGTGATACAGATTTGCTATAAAAACACAAAATCACTTCTGGTCTGTGCAACAGGAGAAGCATCTGGAAGAAACTGTATCTAAGAAGGGTCTGCCAGGATCAGTGCAGCTTCACTTATTGGGCAAACATCTGGATACAGAAGACAACAGGAAAGCAGAGGGAATGGCACAGGCAGCTGAACAGGTGAGGAGATACACAGTGCTTCAGGGAGCAGCAAGACTAACTCCAGGCTCTGAAATATGAAGGCAAACTCAATTTCTTTGGTAAAGGAGAAGGATAAAAACTCCCAGCTGCATTAACTTTTTTTCCAAGTATGGTTTCACTGGCTTTCCTCTTACTAATGTTGATGTTCTGGTCAATGTTCTCCTTTAGTATTTTTGCCACACCTCATTTCTAGTAAGGATATAGCCATTCTGTTCCAGTATTCACATTTTTTAGGTTCTGCTGTCTTTAAATAGCCTCTACTTCACTAGTTTTTCAGTCCCATATGTGCTTTTATTTCAACTTCTGAAAGACACAAGCATGGCCAGATATTCCACGCTTCAGATCCCACATTCCACTTGCTCACAGGAAATCTAGTCCTTCACAACACCCCATAAGATGTACTTTCCAGAATCCAGGCCTTTGGCATCCCTAAAGCCCTACAGAGCCTTGTTGCTTCACTTAAAATGAAGCAGTTCAGAAGTACACCACCTGCCAGTGAGGACTGGGGATGCTTAGATTCCTACTTGCATAGGTCTTGCTCCCATTCCTGAATGAAGTTTGGTCATACTTTTACATAATCAAAAGACATATTCAGGTGACCATTTCAAAGAAGCATGTTGTCATCAAAAGGGTGACCTTGTCTATAAAGGCAAACCTGGGATTTCAGTCAACTGGATCCAGTTATCATAGCTTGAGCTCAATTCCTAACTCTACCATTTCATAGCTGTGATCCTAGAAAAACCACTTAACCTCCCCAAGTTCCAACCTTCTCATTTGTATTTAATAAAGGCAATAATGGCACCTACCCTCATGTTCTTGCCATTAGCATTAAACAAGACAATGTGTGTAAAAGTATTTGGCATAAGTGCTTAATAAATGTTAGCTCTGATTATTTTCATTATGATTGCAGCAGCAGAGACCACAGCACATTTAGAAAAGTTCAAGTAGTTTCACATATCAGGACATAGATACATGTCTGTGATGCTAAGGGGAATAAGAGGAAGCCTGAGAAAAATCCAAAAGCCAGAAGCTCAGCCTCATGTGAAGGTTCACTGACACTCAACTAGTTCAGGTAATATCTCCAGTGAGCTGGAAAAGTTCCCAAGCATCACAAGCATCACAAGCATCTGTGTAGTGAACAAGATGGCAGAACTCTCCCCTCCCTTACTGGCACCCACGTGTTGGGTACAACAAACTTTATCATGAGCAGTAGTCCTACATGTTGGAATCTGAACCTGATACTGAAAAGAACAGAGGCCCCCTGGAAAATTAAGCAGAAGAGTATGACATAGTGTTATGGTTTATATCTAGATGTCCCCCCAAAGCCTCATGCAGTCATGGGGGCTGGGTTTTTTAGACAATTGAATCTAGAGTTTGTCCATTGGTTTATTTTCTAGTGCTGGGATTTGAGGTGTGCATGCTATACCCATGCTAGCATGGGTAGACTGCATACAATATCGGAGGAAAAGATGCCTGCTCCTCCTCTTTGTGCTTTTGCTGCTTTTCTCTCTTCTGCCATCATGCTAACCTGCCCAGAAGCCAAATTATTATGGACTGAAACCTCCACAAACTGTGAGCTAAATAAATCTCTCCTCCTTTGTGGGTGTCAGGTGGTTTGTCCCAGCAATTAGAAAAGTAACAAACACACATAGGTATTCAAAGCTGCAATTTGAAAACTTGAGACTCTAAATTTTAAAAATAAGACCCTAAAACGGCTTATCTTAGGAGTATAAATAAGAGAAACATTCAACAATGGGATTGTTTTAAAATAATTTTTATTGAGTATAACTGACAAAATCAGCACACATTTTGAGATATACATTGTGAAAAGAATATTCCGATCAATAATTGTTTTAATTATTACACTTGGGAGAAAACCAGAGCTGAGTAACTACAGCATATGGTGAGTATAATTCCAACAGACTGACAACAGGAGATCACCGAGTTACAGCAGCTCACGGTATATAATCCAAATAAGGTGTAGTGCATCCTAACATATTGAAAATCACTCCCAGCAGTTATTTTTTTTAATCTCAAATTCCAGAGCATAAGGTAACATACTAATGAGGAGAAAATATACCTGGGATCCACTGAAACAGGAAAAAGCACCACACAGGCACAGCCAGCCCAAAACCATAGTGCTGAAGGATCTGAAGAGGTTAAATGGCCCCTCCATCTGAATTTTGGCTTGCATGAACATTTCACAGGGCCTGGTAAGTGAGGTCACTAAACTACTATCTTCAAATCAGATCAATTTTCTGGAAAAACAAAAACTCACATATTAAATTGTATTTTTTAACCATTTAAAAAAATTGTACTGAAGAAAATCACATTGTAAACCATGTTTATGGTAAAAATATGGAGTATGTTTACATCGCTGTGTATTTAAGATGTTACATAATTTTTTCTCAGAAAAATTATCTCAATAAGTCACAACTACCTGAGTTTGTATTATATATTTAAATTGGAAGGTTAACATGGTCTCTTTTCAATTTCGTATTTTTCTTAACATATGTCCCACTATCTTTTTTCAGTTGACGTATACTGTTGAAACTAAGATAAATAAACTGAGGAATACTGTTAATCTGAAATAAGTCAGGTCCTACAGAACCCAGGGAATATCAACATAAGATCATCACTATGCAATCAATAAATCATGTAAAAATAAAATCCAATTCTGGAATGCAGTTCCTATGACATTCCCTCCATGGACAACAGAGTTGGCTTAATCAAACTACATTCCATGGAGTCCCAAGGTTCTGCAGCAACACTTCAAGCTCTTTAAAATATGTACAGGAACACTTCTTAAAACCTGTAATAAGTCACAATAGTCATAATCAGAGGAGTATTACTTCACATTTTCACATACAGAAGTTTCCCAAAGGAACATCTTGCACAGTCAGGTGCTTGAGTGGACCCTGCACTGAGGTGTCTCTTGATATTGCAGAGCGAGAGTATGACTGGCAACAACTCTAAGAATTCACACCACACATAACTTTCCTACTTGAGATGGTTGAATTTGTGTGTCCACTCTAACAAAACTAAACTATCAACCACACTTCTAAAACACATGTGTGCCAAGTTACATGATACACCAGATAGAGCCCACACCCACCTGAAACGTACTTTCAGCATGCCACTGCCTCTGTCATGCAACAGCAAATAAGGATACAAAATCCATCTATTCTGAGATCTTAGTGTTTATTGCAAATTTTCAGGTCTTTTCTATTTATGATAATAAGGGTAACAGTCACATTTTTACTCAAACTGGAAATAAAAACTTGCTGCAACTCTTCAATTAAGCTCCTATATCAATATAACCAAAGAACATTTTAAATTTCAGGAGAAACTTTTTTAAAGCTAATAACTGCCACTAAAATCAGAATTCTCTTAGATATCATAACTAAAATATGGTGGGAAAATGGGTCCTGAGCTTCAGATAGAGCTTCAATTCTTCAAGATAAAAGGATTCCAGAGATTACCTGTATTCAACAATATGAATGTCCTTAACATTTCTAAATGGTACACTTAAAAATAGTTAAGATGGAGAATTAAAAAGTTGTGCATTTAGCAAATTTTTCAAAAGCATTTTAATTGGTTATATAGGGAACACCTTGGGGGTGGCTCACTTGGTGTTCCCTACTACTGTAGATTTTTCTACCTGTAAATGTTCTTCAGTATTCTTTACATTTTGGTAGAAGTCATATCTTATATTGCTTTAACTCTTTTATTAAAATTTTCCTGAACTTCTAGGTTTTTTGTTTTTATTTTAAAGAGAATAAAACAAAATGAAACAAAACAATGAGAACAATCTTAGATTTCAAAAAGACAGTAGAAAATCAATAGTTACTATACTGCACATTGTTATCCTCTAGTTGCGCAAACTGTCAGATATAGGCATGCAAAATTAATCAAACAATATAAGTACTAAACGAATTTCTAGTTTTTAAGTGTTTCACTACTAAGTAATTTGATGCCTGCATATATTTGGTTATACTTTCTTCATAAATGTTGATTTTTATCAAGAATGTTCCCTGATAATGTCTTTTCTTAGTTTTAACAATCCTGAGGCATTACTATTACTGTTTCCGTTAGGTGTTTGTGTGATGTCTTTTTTGGCCATCTATTTTCACCCTCCCTTTAACAACTGGAAGTGTATCTTGTAATCATAATTCCATTGGCTGAACTGCTAAATAAGTTTAATGCTCAGTCTCAAAGCATATCTGGGGCCAGGCATGGTGGTGCATGCCTATAATCCCAGCATTCAGGAGACTGAGGCAAGAGGATTGCTGTGAGTTCAAGGCCAGCCTGGGCTACAAAGTGAGTTCAAGACCAGTCTGAACTGCATAGTGAAACTGTCTCAAAAAAAAAAAAAAAAAAAAAAAAAAAAGATATCTGAAGTAAAGTTGAGAAAAGATGGGATCTCATCAGAAAAGAATGGGATCCCATAAACTGGGATCCCAAAAACTGGGATGGATACATGTGGGAGGATCCTGAGTATGTTGAGTTTCTAGACACTAATGAGGTTATTTTGCCAGAGGAAGAGATTGCCCCACCCACAGTGGCAGAGGCATTGCCACCTCCACACCCTGCGGTGTTGACGTCTCCTAGTATACCTGGGAAAACTAATCCTGTGTTGGCCAAGCAGGATAATGCTGACACTCCTCAGGATTCTCACCACCCATTTTTGCATCTAGGCTCATAACCAGGCTCAAAACACAGAAGGCTCCTAAGGGTGAGGTACATCATGTGACCCATGAGGAGGGTCCACTATTCTCCCACACAACTTAAGTTTTCTCTTATAAGCAGAGGCCTAATGAGCAAGTGTGGGAACAGATTTTATGAGTGTGGGATAATGGTGGCAAAAACATACACCTAGATCAGGCTGAGTTTACTGATATGGGCCCATTAAGCAGGCATTCTGAATTTAATGTTGCAGCTCATGAAGAAAAGTATCAATAGTTTACTTGGCTGTTGAGAAGGAAGTATGGATCAAAAGATGGCCCACTGTGATTGTTAAGAGATGCCTGATATTCTGTGGTTTACTACTAATGAGGGAATTCAGAGGCTTAGAGAAATGGGAATGCTGGAGTGGATCTCTGATGTTAAACCTAATTCTCCATACTGAGATGATTCAGAAAATGTATCCTTCACTAACGCATTGAGAAAGATTTGTAAGGGGAGAATCAGCATCCCTGAAGAGCTCTGTCATTGTTCTTCTCTGTATGCCAGACCTTACAGTGGGGACTGCAGTTACTCAATTAGGAAATTTAAGGGCAATGGGCTTGATTGAATCCTGGAGTAGCAGAGGTCAAGTGGCAGCACTTAATCACCAAACACAGGGTCTGCAAACTTACCATAATGGACAGCAAAAGCAGAACAATGATCAGAATAACCTGACAGGTGCAGACCTATGGCGTTGGCTGATTAGCCATGGTGTTCCCAAAAGGGAGACAGATGTGAAACCTACAAAAGTTTTACTAGATTTATATAACTGAAAAAAATTAAAGACAAATCAATAGAAACTTACTTCAAATCGTGCTAACAGGAAATCATGGCCTCTTAACCAGTTAATGGATTTGAGTCAGTTTACAGACCCAGAAGCCCTTGAAAGAATGGGAGGACAGGGACTCTTTGGGAAGGATCCTGGCATGCCAAAGATTTAGAGAGTCAGTTTTTCTCCCATCCTTCCCCAGGAGAATCTAAGGCCTTCTGCCTGAGTGACTGTACATTCGTGAAAGGGAAATGATCAGACATTTTGGGGTCTACTGGGCACTGGTTCTGATTCCAGAGGATTCAAAATGTCACTGTGGTCCTGCAGTAAGAGTAGGGTCCTAGGCAGGTAAGGTGATCAAAGGAATATTAGCAAAAGTCCACTCACAGTGAGTCCAATAGGCACTTGAATTCATCCTATAGTCATTTCCCATCTGGAATGTATAACTGGGATAGATGTACTTATTACTTGGCAGAATCCTCACATTGGTTCCCTAACCTGTAGTGTGAGGGCTATAATGGTTGGAAAGGCCAAATGAAAGCCATTAGAGTTGCCTTCGCCTGGTAAAATAGTAAACCAAAAGCAGTACCGCATTCCTAGAGGATTCTAGAGATTAGTGCTACCATCAAGGACTTAAAGGATGCAGGAGTGGTGGTCTCCATCACATCTCCATTTAATTCTTCCATTTGGCCTATGCAGAAGACAGATAGGTCTTGGGGAATAACAGATTACCGTAAACTGAATCAAGTGGTGACAAATGCAGTGAAGGTACCAGACATGGTTTTCTTTCTTGTGCAGATTAACACATCTCCTAGGACTCTGCATGCAGTTATTGATTTGGCAAATGCCTTCTCCATACTTATTCATAAAGACCATTGCAAACAATTTGCTTTCAGCTGCCAAGGCCAGCAATATACCTTCACTGTTGCATCCGAGTTCCCCTATGACCAAAAAAGAGAAACACAATGTCTAGTGGGCCTATTTGGATTTTTGAGTCAACACATTCCTCACTTAGGCATCTTACTCCAGCCCATTTACTGAGTGACTTAGAAAGCAAATAGTTTTGAGGGTCCTGGAACAAGAAAAGGCTCTACAATAAGTCCAGGCTGTTGTGCAGGCTGCTTTCCCACTAAGCCATATGATCCAAAGATTCAATGGTACTTGAAGTAGCAGTGGCAGGTAGAGATGCTGTTTGGAGTCTCTGGCAGGCCCCCATAGATGAATTGCAGGACAGGTCTTTAGAATTTTAGAGCAAGGCTCC
>RJWM01024448.1:0-30720 GCA_004363535.1 Dasyprocta punctata | reverse complement strand
CTGAAGAATCCTGTGTACTTTTTAGAGCAGAGAGACTTCACACCCAAGGACTAGGACATTTATTCTGTACTTTGGCCAGATAGGTTTCCCTGTCTTTTGCCACTCAACCCAAGTTCTCTCTTCAAATTTAACGCTAATATCCAGAGCTATATTTTACCACAGGATTCAGAATTTCAAGAAATTCTGTGTACTTTAACCTCAGATTCCATATCTCTTCTACCAGCTGATTTCAACAGATTAACATATTAGTGGGGCAAATAGAATCAAATGCAGTACTGGAATCTAAAATTTCAGTCTGTAAATGACCCAGAATACTAATGATATCACTGGAAATAGGAATCACTTCACTGGTCAAGTTTTAGGAGAGCAGAGGAAACAGATCCATTCTCTGAGTTTGTAGGGTTTTTTCCCCTACCTGATTCACACTTGATGTGTGAACTGGAGAACAAAACTTCTATTAGTGCTATGACACCAATTGCAGAGAAGAGGCAGGATTTTTTTTGTTTTTTTAGCCTTGTCCTTTAAATCTACATGTTAACTACACTGAAGCATTGTATTATCCTGGCAAAACAGTCATTGCCTTTGGGCGCGCTCTCCCCGACACTGGGTATGTCGCCTACAAAGCTGGCACGATCTGGTCAATTTCCCGTTAACCTTCAGTGGGGAATCTAAGATTTCAAAGAGTTCACCCAGCAACCTAGAAGCAAAATAAAGACTGAAACCCAGGAGTTTAGAAGTCTGTTTCTGTGAACTTTTGTGTCAACATTCATTAATCTTAAAATTCTCTCTCCCACCTGCAGCCGTAATTGTTGTATTCTTTCAAACTTGTCAGCAATATCCCAGAACCCAGTGTAAAGCATTTGTTTCTTGTGAAAAAATTTAAAATCTAAAATAACTATTTTAAGATAAAGCCCTTATTATTTCTCCTGGAGCTATTGTTCTATCATAAAAATGTAGTTAAGTATTTACTCTGAGCAAGGTATAGTCAAGAGATGGGAACAAAATATCTTTCCAACTCTAATTACTAGAGCAAGGAAATGAATATCTAATTAAGGTACAGTGTGTTAGGCGTTTTAAAAGAGAAAATTCAGAATACTGTGGAGATCTATAGGGTACACGACAGAAATTGGGAAAAGTTTCTCATAAGAAGTAGAATTTAGCCAGGTGTGGTGGCACAGGCCTGTAATCCCAGCATTCAGGAGGCTGAGGGAGGAGGACTGCACGAGTTCGAGGCGGGTTTGGCTACATAGTGAGTTCAAGGCCAGCCTGAACCACAGAAGGAGAGCCTGTCTCAAAAGAGTTAAAGAAAGAAATAACATTAAGGTCACAGCTTCTGGTGGGGAGAGGCTTACCGAGAAGCTGAGAAATATACAATGTGCTCAAGTGTGAAACTGTGCTTGCTTCAAGAAGGAAGGAAAAAAGGTCGCAGAGAGAAATAAGACCTGTGGTCACTGATTGCCTAAACCCATTATTATACTTCGTTAGTTTTATCTTTCCCTAAAGGGATCCTGCAGGCAAAAGGACGCCGCACACTGCTTATGATCCCCTGCTTGGTACAAGGCTCACGGTGGTGCAGGATGAGCAGAGACGGGAACTACACGACTGGGCCCAGCATGGCTCCACGGAGCTAGAAGAGAGCAGCAGGCCCGGGCCGCACACCCCACTGACCCTGCCTTGGCCCTGCGGGGTCTCCAAGATGGGCACAAATCGAGGACTCAGGACTTGCCTGCCTGAGCCTTGGGCTGGAAGGGAGGGACGAGGGGACCGGTGGTGTGGGGGCGGGGCATGAGGAGGAGCCCCAGGAAGCTGAGGCAGTCTAGCACCTGTGCTGCACTCTGATTCCAGAAGGCGGTGATGGGAAGAAGGCAGTGGATGGCAACGGACTTGCAGTTTAGTCCAGAAAAGGCTGCGGCTTGACAAGGATTTCAGTGGGTGACGCACTAAGGCAAGTCTAACACTCACCCCACTAAGGCAAGTCTAACACTCACCCCACTAAGGCAAGTCTAACACTCACCCCTCTGCAACAGCCGCCCCTTGGAAGGAAAACGCCTAGACCGGATGCCTGGTAACAGCAGCTATGCCTCTTTTCCTGTGGTGTATCTGATGGAGAGGCCAGCCTGTAATACAGCCCTATGTTTTGAATTTAAAAAGAGAAAGTGCAAATTATGCAGTTGATCTAGAAAACAGGTGAAAGAAAACATGAGTCAACAAAAAAAGATTTGTTAAAGTGGGGGAAGGGGCTGCCAAACTGTCTTCTGGGTGATTTACAGTCAGTAAAAAGTTATCTGCAATGCTAAAACTGCAGGCTGCTGTTTTCTAGTCTGTATGAGAAGCAAACTGAGTCACAGGTTTTGGGAGAGAATCACTGTTTTATATTAAGGCTTCTCATTTATATTCACAGACTGACAGTTGGTGAAAGCTCAGGAGCAAAAAGATGAACAGTAAGAATAATAATGATGGCTCATTAAGCAATTACACTGTGCCAAACCTGGTTCTGGATGTATCTAATTTTTCAATTTATCCCTCAGATAAAACTCTGCACTGGTTTATTATCATCACCAGTTTATAGACCAGTTCCCCTGAGAAGGTTGGCTCTGACCCAGAGCCACACGTCAGAACCAAAACCACAAAGCAGTCCAGAGTCAACAGTCTCCCGGCTGTGAGATGAAGACTTTCTGAGCCTTTAATCCTCAACCGACTTCGTTCGCTGCCACAGAAAACCACAGAGCAGAACTTGAATCAAGGTATATTCAGATACTTGCGAGGAACCAGGAATCAGGAAAGCGGGATGTGAGCCCCGATTCTAACCCCAGGGTGCCGTGTGCTTTCAGAACGTGGTTTACACATTGTCCATCACTTATTTTCTTATCTGAACTAAAAATAAATCATGCAATATTCCAGTGATCTAGTATTTTATAACTACACCAGACTGAACTTCTCACAAGACTCAATTTTCAGAATTTAACACCAAGCACACATCTCTTTCATGTTCTCCACCTCTCCCTGACACACTTCAAGTAATCTCAGAGTAGTAAACGTTCCTGGCCCTGAACTACAGCATGTGTGATGTTGTATTCCTTTAAAGCAGAGTCTAGCTTGGTCCCACTGATGGGTCTCATGCCACCTTCCTTGTCTTCGGTACTAAGATCCTAACACACTTGCCCCTCAGTAAGGACACAGTGAGCAGGGCCACTATTCAACAGTGTCAGCAGAGCCTCAAGGATAAAGAAAAAACATGAAAGTCAGGGTTTCTCTAGGATTCAAAGAGTTTTCCAGGAGCGCTTTTTTGGGGTGCAACAAATGCCACCAAGCACAGAAGTGTTAGTGCCCTCTTGAAGGAAGGTAGATGTATTCTCAAAGGAAGCACAAAAAGCCTCCGTGCTGAATATCTGCTCTAACAGATACATTGCAGCCCCAGCAAATGCACATGCGTGCCATCTGTGTATGTGCACCAGAGACACACGGCTGCGTATGCTTATATTTCCACAGGAAATATTCTATCCAGCAGCCAGGTCACACGAGTCTGTTTTCCAGTTGTGGCCATTGTTGTGAGATGGAAAACTTGGTTATGGAAGCTGCAGTTCTTATTCATGGGTGGGTTTCCTCGAGTTCAGGGCATCTGCTCCCTTTATGATCCAGGAGGTTGCTGTGCTGCTTTGTTCGGTGCCAGAGGACAGAGATGTCTGCACACTTTTTCTCTCTGGGTCTTGCACACCAAGCTTCCACTGGGTTTTCATGCATTTGCTTCAAGTCTGTCCTCAGAACTAACAACTTTAGGTGTGACTTCCACATTCTCATTCCAAATATGCTTCGAGCACCCTGGAGCCGCATGTGGTTGTGTTTCTCTGCATGTTGTCGTTCTCAGGCTTTGTTGTTGTTTTTGCTTTCAGGCATAAACAGAACAGAAGGGCAGAATGGGAACAGAAGAGTTACAGCTGCTCCTGAGATGCGGCAGTCATGGCTCGGGGCTGTGTTGTGACGATGTGTGCGGCTGCTTGTCACCTGAGCTCTCGGCGATAGCCAGCGGCAGCTCCAGTGCCTCTGACCTCCTTCCTGTCTTCCTACAAATTAATGAAAGCTCAGTCCCCAAATTAAACACTGAAGGTTTGAACTCCAGATTTAAGTCACCAAGGAGACTGCTCCTTTATCATCCTCATAAAAATTCATTAGCAAATGACAGCATCCCCGTGGCAACAGAAAAGAAATCCTGTGCACCTGCAGGGTGTCAGCCACATGAGCCTGTTCACTCCCACAGCCAGATACATTTGTCTTCTCCTGCACCCAGCTCACTGTGCATGAGGTCGCCCGCAACCTCACTGCCAGGCCTACTTTGCTTCGCATACTGGATTCTGAAGGTACCCAGTACTGGAGTCTTACAGACTGGCGTTGGTCTGTAGTGTGTTTTACATACAATGAGTGACGATGGTGTATCTGTACCCAGACTGTGAATCACGCTCCAGAAAGCAAAGCATATCTCCATGTGATAAGAAAGAGAAAGTTCACTCTCTCAAGACACAAATAAAGAGCAGCCAAATGAAAGCACCCAGAACTAACTTGTGACACAGAATTCCCAGAACAACCCAGTCTAGGAGCAGAGCACACCATGGGCACTCAGAGAAGCTGTGCCGTGCCCACCAGTGTGCAGTGGCAGAGGGGCCTTTGTCACTTCCACTGATGGTTTGGGTGCATTGGTTTAATTAATAACCAATTTAAATGCCTGTTATGTCCCAGACACTGGGTCATGTGAGAATTTTACTATAATGTGTTCCATAATTGTACTTCTTTAGCCATTTGAAAGTATTGTTTTTGTTTTAACAGATACATTTTTCTTGCCATATGCATTAACTGAACTTCTCACAGAATTTGTGCCTTTAGGAGTTTGAGCTTGTTCGTACATGTCACTCAAGGAAAATGGCAAGATTATATTCCAAACAAGTCCATGCTGTGGGTATGCAGAACTTATTAAACTTATCAAAGTTGCAGTATGTAACAATTCCTAAAAATCTATACTGAGGTACAGGACACATAGGTATGGACACATATTAAATTTTGAGAAGAGTGCCAGAAAGGATGGTTGGTTTTCCAACTAGACCATAAAAAAGAAGCATACCACCATAAATGTTGTCCCGCTCTTCTCTTGAGCGTGACATGGAACCGTCGCTCTTCCACCTGCGGATGGTTTTAGATACTAGTTTGTTGTCTCTGAAGCTGAACCTCTCCCCGTTCTCCAGCCCAGCCCTGTCTGACCAGGTCTCCTTCACTGCACCACAGTGAAGTGACATTTCCCATAATGCCCCCGCTTTCTTCTTCTGTGAGGGACCCTGTGGTTACACAGGGAACGTCTGGACTGACCATGTCAATCTCTTCATCTCAAGATCCTTGACCTGAAGTCCTTTCTGCTATTCATGGTGATGTATTCAATACTTCTGACAATCTGGATGCTGACATCTTTATGAAGCTGTTATTGGGGCTGCTACAACTAGCAAGTAAACGTGTGCCACTTTGAATCCGTTCTCAAAATTTCTATTTCTGTAACAGTGAACTTGAAACAGGCTACATCACTAAAAATGTGCAATGTCATTCATCTGTCCCTAAATGGGGCAGCTCGTTAGCAAAGGACACAGAGTGACACAGTGCTTTCACTGCACCTAAGAACTTAGGAGACAGGCAGGCAAATACCAACAGAGCAAACAGACCTGACCAGGGAAGCCTCTGAGAATAGCTGACTCTTAAAAGGGAAAAGGACTAAAGTTAAATACAGAGTCCCCTGCAGTAGAAAGAAGAGGACCGCAGTCCTGGTGAAAGGAAGACTCAGACCCAAAGCAGGTGAAATGTGTGAGTGTAGAAAGCTCAGGGCACATCAGTTTGAATTTGGTTGGAGCAGTAGGCGGAGGTTTTGAGGTGATAGAAATTGAGGCTTGGAAATCAGTCAAGAGCAAGGAAATTTGACTTTGGTATTGATTCACACTATAACCATTCCAGGAGAAATACTGTCCACATCTGGAAGTCAGCAACCCATGAGTCCTGACTGCAGTAACACAATTGGGTGCTCCTGGAGAGGTCTGTAGTTTCCCCTTTTGTCTCAGATCCCCTCTACCCGCCATCCTGAGACCATGCAGCAATTCTGAATCTCCCAGACACAGGAGCTAAAAACTACCTTAATCTCTTCAAGGATACCCCCAAGTATGTCCCAATAAACGATGGATCCAGAAGATTAATAGAGGCCTCTCAGGAAACAAAGTAGTAGTCCAAAAGATTCAAAAAATACTGTTTATTATAATCCCATTTTCAGGTTTAAAAAACTGCAATTATATTAGCATATGAATTAATCCGATAAATTGCGCAAAAATGAGTCATTTTGTTCTGAAGTAATTGGTTTTACAGCCAAGCAGGATTCATTCGGATGTTTTGTTTCTGTTTGTTTTCGCGGAGGACCACTGCGGGCAGGTCCAGGGAGCAGCACTGAAGCATGCGGAGTTGATGCAGGGCTGCCACGACGCTGTTCTGGGACTGCTGCCCTGGGCCGCCAGCGAATTCCCCAGAGACACAGCGCTTGGCCTCTGCGGAGACCCACTGAGTCAGCGACTCGGGCTGAGACTCCTCTCCCCAGCCCTCCTGGAGCCCGATAGAGAACCCCTCTGAGTCCCCGGGGAACACAGGCAGCAGCCTCAGCCCAGACAGCCTCCACCCCGCTGGATTACCCCTTGGGCATAGTCGGCTTCTCAGGCACCCCAAGTTTCGAATTATCCGGCAAGGGGTCCCCAGCCTCCTGAGGATCCCGGGCGGCACTCAGGCCCAGCGCTTCTGTGCAGAGGGTTTGCTGTCCGCTGCTTGCTCCCGGACCATAGAGCTTTGGCTTGTGCAGTGCTCACAGCTGGGGCGGGCACAGCACCTCTGCCTACTGCCTCTGACTCCAAGACAAATAGCACAGCGCACTGTCGCTTTGCTGCGCCCAGCCTTTTCCTATCTCTTATCTCACTAGCTGTTCAGAGGCTCCATCAGTCTCCTTTGAGGGCGACTTTATCCTTCGCAGTTGCTCTGCAAGGAATCTAGCAACCCAAGATTACTAACACCATTAGCAAACAAGAGGGGGTCAGGGCCATGCTTTAGAGAAGGGGCACCAACCCTCAACATGGGGCTGAGAAAGACTACGCGGAAGGAAAAACAAAGAAACATCTAAGACTGTAAGATAAAAATGGAAAATTAGATTTGGGTTAGCTCTGCCCTTGCCATGCTAATGGTTGTGATGTTTTAGTGTTCAGAAAGGGAAGGTGAGGAGAAAGAAGGAAACATTTCACTTAGCAAAAATTGAACAAGAAGGTTGCTTGAATTTCCCGAACTCTTATTATGCTATAATTATGCCTTCTGCCTTTCCAATTACATACAATTTGGACCAAAGCAGGGAAGCAGCCTTCCCTAGCCATTCTGAGACTGTTTCCAGCAGTGTGACCCCCCCACCACTGTCGCCCACGAGGATTTATTCCGTCCACGTGGGCTCGGGGGCCTGGCCTGAACGGAAGTGGGTGGCAGTAAATAACGGTGCCACCTGCGCTTAAATGGGATTTCTGATGTCTTGTTTTTCATTGCTGCCCGTAGTGTCCCTCCTTAAGGTAATATTTCATCATACTTATAATGAAAATGATAATGTGGCCATGGTTTATTTATAGCATGCTTTTCTATTGGTTGGGTTGAGTTTTGTTGTTGTGGAATGAATCAAACAGAAAACTGATTTTAGTATGGCACTGGAAACTCTTCAAAGTTGTTTTAAAAGCACAGAGACATACGATAAACCAACAAAAAATATTTCAGTGTGCGAGCACGTGAAATAATGCCTTCTCTTGTATTAACAATTTTAGTAAGGAAACATTTCCAAGAAAACCAAGACAATATGGCCACATTCACCTAGATGAAATTATAATTCCCTCCAAAGGAATTTGCCGAAAAATAGCAAAATGATAAAGAAGACTACATCTAAAGCCACTACCTATCTTTATATAGGTGGAGAGTATGTAAGACAGATTTAATAGAAAATAACTTTAGTTTAAATACTTTAGGACATTTTACATTATAACATTTTAGTAAACATGCTGCCTTTTATAGGATAAAATGCACAGAACTGTATGTTTGTACTGTACATTCAATTTTTAATTCCTATTTAAAATTCTTTATTACTGTAGGATTACTGATCATAAAAACGATTTAGAGGATGAAGAGGAGACTATGTTGTTATGATAGAGGAAAGTATCTGAAGCTAAGTTCCAGTGTTAAACATGTGAGCCTTGGACAAGTTATATCAACCTTACACAGCGTCCTCATCTATAAGTAGGTATGAAAGGAACATTTACCATAAGAAGTCGCTGTAGAGATAAATAAAGTAATATTTTCAAAGTGCTAAGATTCAGTCTAGCACATAATAAGAGATGGATAAGTATGTGCTAAGGGAAATCAATTAATGTGAACTAAAATGTTGAGAAAATGGCCATTTCTTCCCAATAAAAACATTTCTAATCATGGCTCTAATTATTAACTGTTATCTATGTATAAAAATAGAATTTATTAGAAAATTAGTAGCCCAGTAAAAACTACTTTAAAGTTAATCATTTGACCAAGAAAATGCTCCAATACTTAATAGATGATCTTAGGGATTTAAGGAATTATGAAACAGTGAAAAGGAAAGAAGAAAGTGCTATATTTTTAGCATGATTATTTTTGCATCCCCTGTCATCGGCGCATTCTTCAGGCTGAACACTATTAAGTTGAGTAAACAAAGAGGCAGATGCGAGTTCCCAGGTCACAGAAAGTCTGGGGCACAGGAAGTAATGCTATGCAGACTGAGGAACTGAAATGAATTTTCTCCACTTTAATCTGAAGAAATTTCTTAACACGAATTTGACTAGTCACCAGAATTACTAGAATATCTACAGTTCGTGTGACTGACTGTGTGGCTGGGAGTGAAAAAGAAAGAATCTAAGTAGAATTTATCATCCAGTCAATATTTAAATTGTATACCTTGTCGTATAATGAATGACACAGCCCGAAATAAATGTTTTACGAATGTCACATTTGCAGGATTATGATTGAAAAGTCAGTCTGGTAGCAATGTCTGGGGACTCTGGGGGACATCTCTGGTGGGCGTGGCTAAGAATGAGAGCTGCACAGGGAAGAGGCGCGGTCCCCAGGAGGTGAGGCTTCCACCGGAGGGGACCCTGGGCTTGAGAGGTCGGCAAGTGCGGGCGAAGCGCTGCACGACTGACTTCCAGGGAAGAAGAGCAGTCGCTAGAGTGGGGAAGACGCGTCTACTCCCTCTGCACCTGGAAAATACTTCGACTAGTGGAGTGGAAGTTTTTTCTTCCTTTTTTTTTATTTTAAAAAAGCAAAACAGAAAAAAAGGGGGGTAGAAATAATACAGAACTTCAAAAAAAAAAAAAGTAAGAAATCACCACTAGTTAATATATTGCATATTGTTATCTTAGAAGTAGTTGTTCAGGTTACAAGATCTAGGTAAAAAAAAATGATCTAACAATCAAACAACAACAGCACAGACTGTTCTTTTTTATGAACTAACAGAGAATTAGTAGCATAATTATCTATCTTGCACACATATACACACATACAGTTGTATGTGTATACCTACATACATACAATCTTTTCCTTTCTTCCATTCCTCCTTTCGCCTACTTTGGCATTGGCTGAGATATGTCCTAGGCAGTGTCTCTGCAGTTGCAGCAGCTCCTGCTGTAAAGACCACTGAGCACTGCGGACATTTGAATCAACATTCAATATTAATAAATTTTAACTGGAGGGCAAGACACGATTGTTATGATGATTTCCTGTGAACAAAATGGTTAGTTAAGAAAAGAAAGTTTGAGTTCAGGTTACAGTTCTGCTCAAATAGAATAAAGAAGAGCAGCTTAGTGAAAGAAGTGGCAATTATCAATCCTTTTGGTTGGTCAAAAATGCAGTTTGGCATCTCTTAGCAGCTAGACATGTTTTTGTAGGCCCTAAGGTTGAAATACAGAGTACCAGTTATTTTTAAATGTAATAGTGATTCCTTGAAATGATTCCTGCCTCATTTATAATTGTCTGAACTTTCATATATATTTCTTTATAGTAGTGAAAATTTTCACAAATTCAAGTATTCAAATAAATACAACCATTCAAATTTTGAACTCCAAATATAGAAAAAAGTAAGAACTATAGTTATGAAGCTGTCCTGCGATTCCTTCAAACTACTATCATCAAGAAATGAATATTATTTTATATTATTATATTCTTATAATAATCATCATTGTCTTCTATATAATAACACACACATTTGGCCTTCTAAGATTAAGATCACTTCTCTGAAATAGAAAGTTTCCTTGTGTGGTGACAAAGAGTTGATTAGAATAAACTGTACTGGAGATCAGTTGGATTCGTGGTGGTGTTGAATGTCACTCTGGTTTCAATGCCATGGGCACTGTCAATGTCCATGGACAAAGCAGCTTTATTTTTTGTGACTATGTCATAGAATAATGCAGAAAGTAAATCAAAGGTCATTTTCCTTTCTCATAAAGTGATGGGAGGGAAGTGGACGAGGTTACCTTTCCAGTTTCTCTTCTTGTCCTTCTCCTCCTCCTCCTCCTCCTCCTCCTCCTCCTCCTCCTCCTCCTCCTCCTTCTCCTTCTTCCCCTACTCCTCCTTCTCCTCCTGTTCATAAAGTTAGGGGTAACTACATAGCCTCAAATCCAGTTGGAAAATAACCATTTACTTTTCAGGGTACCATGCTCTTCATACTTAAATTTTAGGTAGAGATTATACTTTGATGTTGCAAATAGATTTTTCCACCAAAAGCTATTCTATAAAAGGTTAATCTTTTGATTTTTTATTGGTTATGGGATGTCCAGCTTGGTCTTTGTGTGTCTCGAAGTGGCCAGGAGAGTCACTCCAGACCTCGTGGGACCAGGAAAGCAGCTGGGATCCTTCTCCTAGAAGGGGAGCGGTTCTCTCTGTTCTTGATCAAAACTTCAGCAGTCATTGCAAATACCACTTGATTTAAATTATTTTGATGGATGCTTCAGTTTTTAAAGTACAGATTATGCTTGGTGACAAGACATGATTTTTACCCAGAAAAGACAAACATTCTGTGTTCTCTAAGTAGATTTAGTGCGTGGTTGAGGAAAAATGAACTAAACTGATGCTATAGCTAAATGTCAAAATAATTCAGAAATTCAGGCAAGCAGCATCAGGGCTTCAATTCTTCCAAGCATCCTCTGAAACAAAAACAATTTTCCTTCAAAAGTTCATGTAATAGTGTTTATTGGGTGATTTAGCTAATGTTTAAGAATACTACATTATTGGCATAATTGGTAAACTAAGGCACATTTTGAATTCTTTGAAAATGAAGTCCATACATATTTAAAGAAAAATATTCCTAGATTACAATTAGAAATTTAACGCTACCAACTAAAGGCTGGAACAGTCGCCTAAATTATGAGTTTCAGTTTTGACATCTACAAAATAGAGAAAAATGTCAATGGCTCTTGATTTTAAAAATCATTGAAGGGATAGTGAATATCACCAAACAGTAGCTATTTCCATGACTACATATTAATGTTTTTTTCCTGTTATCACATACCCCTGCAGGTGCAAATCTTGATAACAAACCACAAAACAAAAGTAAATGGAAATAAATGTAAAAGCCTAGAGACAAATATCTAAAGGGCTAATACAGTTTGGATAAGAACTGTGTATCTGTCATATGTGTGAAAAGACTCT
The DNA here is from genome assembly GCA_004363535.1 of Dasyprocta punctata. NCBI lineage: Eukaryota > Metazoa > Chordata > Mammalia > Rodentia > Dasyproctidae > Dasyprocta > Dasyprocta punctata. The sequence continues at coordinate 18,963 of RJWM01024448.1, read as the reverse complement.
AGAGGTCTTACTTGGCCTGAAATTCAACATCAGATGATTATATGGTTCCTAACATAGCCATATCACCAGCAGAAATGAATTCAAAATAAGTGAAATAGGGTGCCATTGTCATAAACAAAGATGAAACAGAGATGAACTAAGGTGACTGGTCACATTCACTGAGTACCATGTACTGGAAGGAATTTTGACAGATCAGTGTCTACAGAGAAGATGAAGGGTTTGGAGGTCATTCATAATGAACGATCAACTCGGATGTACTTATCTGGTAGTAAATAAAAATAAAAGTAAAAGGAAATAGTAAAATATTTTGCCTTTTAGCATAAGAAAGGAAAGCAGGTATTTGTTTTCCAAGAAGGCAAATAAAGTCAGTTCTTAAAAGATCAGGCATTCGGTCAGGTCAGGGGTCTTAGGATGGCATAGTGGGCACCCACTGAAGAGAATGGAAACCTGTTCGTTCTCCTTCTGCCTATGTGATGTCAAATGCCTGGTGTGGAAGGCAGCACAATGGAGTGAAACTGAGAGAGCCTTCATGATCACTCTGGTCCACTGCACCTTGACACATGCAAACATTCAAGGCTAAATCTTCCTTTTTCTTCATTTACTTAGAAAGAAGGATGAGAGGCTACAAATCCAGGTAGGGGCACTGAAAGGCCAGAGGATTTGTGAAAGGGCAGGCATCTGAAGTTGTTTATGTCTCAGCCTTGTCTGTTACCAGCAAATACCTGGCTTTACTATTTCAAACCATTAGTTAAAAAAGAAAAAATAATTTGGCCAATGCATTTTTTAATTATTGAATTTATTAATTATTGCATTTAAAATAGAAGTAGTATACCTATAAAATTCAAAGTTTGCTGTAGAATTATCAACTCATGAGAAAAGTTTTGCTATAAAATTTTATATGAGCATATATACATGTATAGTCACATTTTAAAAGCAATTTAAGAGAACAACTCAACCTTTCTACAGAAATTAGTTCTATAGATTTAAAAATTGTCATTTGCATTTTAATTATTTAAAGTACACTTAGTACACAAAGAACATTTATCCCTTCTATTAAATAACCAGCTCACCATAACTACAATGTTACCTTTGCTATCATGCACAGCACCAGCAGTGAACCTGGGTTCATTCATTCTGCCCTTTTTACAGCCCCAGAGCCAAACAAGTTTTGGCAGGCTTATGCTACCTCCTGCAGACTGGGCCCCAGAGATACGGGTTCCAGCCCAGCCCCAAACTGTAGGCCCTGAGCTGGCCCCTGTGGACCCAGACCTCAGGCCTGTCCTGTGGCCTCAGTCTGCACACCTTCGCAGAACTGGTGACCTTCAAGGTCCCCGGCCCCAGGATCCTTACCATGTATTTGTACAGGCTGTCTCCAGCAGTGGGATTGCAGAGCAGACTCCCGTGGGCACAGGCTCTGGGCCCAAGTCTATGGGCAGATGGTATATGGGTGAACAGGTGAAGGACTTCCTGTCGCAGCCCATCCAGGAAGAGTGGAATTGCATGAATGTAAATGGCAGCCCACAGGACCATGGTGATGGGGAAGGATGACACCCCAAAATAATGAAACACATGATCAGTGCCTGGCCTCAAAGAAATAAGGATCCATGCAACACCTGACTTAATAGAAAGGCAATTAAACTAAATCAGGTGAGCAATACACAAAGTAAGAAGTTCAATAGATAGAAATATAGAAAGTTCAACAGATTAAAAAAAGGTAACAAATTTTGAAGCTAAAGGACCAAATGACTGAACAGAAAATACATGAACAGCATTCTTGATCATGCTGAAGAAGGACATAATACAGGGGTGAGAGTGCACACCTTGGGAGGCTGATGTGTGAGAATTCACTTAGTGACTAAGTGAAACCCTGTCTCGAAATAAAAAGTAAAGGCCCTGGAGTCAATCCCAGTGTAGAAAGGGAGAGGTAGAGGGAGGAGGGAATGGTGAATGGACAGAAGGCACAAAGATAGGTTATTTGAAATTACCCAGACAGAAGAATGAAAAAAAAATCAGTGAAAATTGAAGAGATGTTATGGGAATTATGGGAAACCATCATCAAATGAGAAAAAAAAAAAAACAATATAGAACAACAGAAGTAGCAGAAAAGATGGGGAAAGTTTAAATAAGCAATAACAAGTAACTTTCCAAACCCGCAGAGGCCGTAAACATCAAGAGTCATGAAGCCTAAAAACTCCAATAGATTAAATATAGTGATCTTTACCAAGACACATTAAAACAAATCATCAACAGAGTAAAAGAGAATTTTGAAGGCAGCAAGACAAAAAAATTCATTGCATATCAAGAAACCCACATGTCACATCACCATGTATCTAAGCAGAAATCTTGTCAACCAAGAGAGTTCAATGATTGATATTTAAAGGACCAAAGGAAAAAAAAACAACCGCGGAGCAAGACTCCTACAGCAAGCTCAGCTGTGGTGCAGAGGCGAAGGTGAGCTGAGGCCTTCCCCAGGCAAACAAGAGCGACAGAAGTTCACCGACAGCAGACGTCCTCTTCCGAAATGCCAAGGAGAGGCCTTCAGTGCCAGGAACTGAACCTGGGACCTCGCAGGTGCACTCCACCCTGAACTGCACAGAGCCATGGTGAGAGCAGCTGAAGGCACAATGAAAGGATTCCCGCTGGTGACATGAGCATGCGTGACATTATGAAATGCATTATAAAGGAAAGAATATAATCAAATTAGAATGCACTAATACTGTACTGGTTTCCCATAAAATTTTTAAATTCATAGACATAATTGACGAGTTCCAGCCCATGTGAAATTCGCCGAGTCATCATGGAGACAGTCCAAGATGGCAAAAGAGCCAAAAACAACAACTTATCTGACCTTCCCCTTCCTCTACCTTCTGCCCAAATAAACTTCCTGTTCCTGGTCCCACACATGCCAAAACCCTCAATCCAGTACTAACACAACCCCCTCATCCACCCCCAAACCCCTCCTAAATGCAAGCTACTGAAAAGCCTGCTTGCCACCTTGTTCTCTCATGCAGTGCTTGCATCTCCTCTGCAGCCTTCCCATGCCCACAATAAAGGCCTTTTTTTCCCTCTTTGCTCTCAATTGCGCTAAAAAAAAAATCTATCAATAGTAGTGTGTATTTATCATGTATCTCATACTAACTTGAAGTATTTATACATTGTGAAGTGACTAATATAGAAGATTAACATATTCAGTTATGATTTTGTCCTAAAAATACTTCATCTCCACTCTCTTAGCAGTTTCAATGGGACATACTACTCACTGTAGTCATCGTGTTGTAAAACAGAACTCGAGAACATATTGCTCCTAACTAATTCACATTTGGGTTCTTTCAACAACATCCCGCACCCTTCCTCCCTAGACACCCAGCCCCTGGTATCCAATGTCTGCTCTATTATGAGGTCAACATTTCCAGATTCCACATATGGTGAGATAAGACAGTCTTCTTTCTGACTATGACTTATTTCACCCAACATCATGTCCTCCAGATTTATCCATAGTGTTACAAGGTAAGATTTCCTTTTTATGGTTGAATAGCATTTCATTGTGTATATATACCACATTTTAAAAATTCATGAATTCATTGATGAATACTTCAATGATTCCATAGATTTGCTATTGGGAATAATCTGCAATAAACACAGGAGAGTAAGTGTTTCTTTGAAGGCTGACCTCACTGCTTTTGCATACATGTTTAGTAGTGGATTGCTGAATCACATGGTAGTCCTGTTAGTAATTTTTTGAGTGATCTACCCTGTTTTTCACAATACCTGCACCTACTTTACATTCCCACCAACAGTGTATGAGGACTACATCCTCAAAATGCTCTCTCCCGTGGACAGTCTTACCTCTTTTTGATAACAACCCTTCTAGCAGTGGTCAGGGGGCTCTAGCAGTCTCGAGTGGTTTTCATTGGTGTCTTCCTGGTGATTACTGATGCTAAGCAACTTTTCACAGTGCTGACTGGCCACCATATGCTTTCTTTTGAGAAATTTCTATTCACATAGAGAACTTTGGTACTCCACTTTCAATAATGAATAGAATACTCATGCTAACGCTGGTAGGAAAACAGCAGATCCAAACAGCACTACTGGCCGAATGGACCAGGAGACATCTGCGGAACAGCGCCCCCTCCCACCGGAGCAGCACACTACTCATCCCTGCAAGCACATAGGAGATTTTCCATTACAGTGAAGAGGTGAGGTCACTAAAAGACATTAACAAATTTTAAAATGCTGAAATTCCTATTGGTATCTTCTCTGATCACATTATGAAAGTAGTAATCAGTAATAGGGAAAAGATACAAAATTCAAAAATACATGGAAATTAGGATACTCCTGGATAACTGATAGGTCAAAGGAGAAATGGGAATTTTAAAAAAAAACTTGAAACTAATGAAAATGGGAAAGATCATATACAAAAACCTATGTGATGCAGAAAAAACATGATGTGTATAGTGATAAATCCCTACACTGAAAAAGAAAGATCTTAAAACAATTTAACAATGCACATCAAGGACCTGGGGAGAAAACAAACTAGGCTCGTGTTCAGCAGCAGCAAGGAAATAATGAGAGTCGATCAAATGAAACAGAAAATAAAAAAACAACAGTGACACTAACAGTTTGTCTTTTGGGAAGGTAAATAAAATTGACAAGCATTTCACTAAACTAAGGGGAAAAGACAGAAAACTCAAGTAAATAAAATTGCAAATGAAAGAGAAGACATCAGAATTGATGCCTCCACTAAGCAAAGGAATCTTGAAGACACACTTACATGACAAGACATAGAGAAACCAGAAGAAATGGATCAATTCCTACAAACATGCAATACACCGAGATTGAACTATGAAGAAACAAAAACTTGAGCAGAACAATAATGAGGATGGACATTGAATCATTAATCAAAATCCTTCCAACAAAGAAATGACCAGGACCAGATGACTTCAAGACTGAATGATACCATTCAAACCAGAAAGGCAGTGCTGCTCAAATTCTTCACAAAGGAGAGGGAACACTTTCAAACTCATTTTAGGAGCCCAGCACGACTCTGACATCAAAGCCAGAGAAGGATTCATAAGGAAATTGCTGGACAATATTCTAAACATAGGTGTAGTCATCCTCACAAGAAAACTAGAAACTGATCTCATCCACGCATTAAAAGGCACACACAATAATCAAGGAATTTCCACCGTAAAGACATTCAGTTTTATCTGTCAGTTACACCTTTAAAATGCTGGCATGCAAATACATATATACATACATTATAGGATTTTAAAAATTAAATCTACAATGAGAAATAGAGAAACAGTAGGAATTGTTCTATTTCAAAAAGTAGAGACTTTATTTGGGGCTCAGCATGTTCACTTTCAGTCTTGATTAAATCTAACTCCATGTTTCTCATTATTCTACTGCTTGATTACTTGTTTTGAGTGTGTCTACCTTGCCACTCACCTTATCTGAATTCACTGCCTAGTCAGGTGTTAATTGAATGGTTATGGCTATGCAAATGTAAAGCAAATTGCTCTATTGGGCAGGTTTATGTAGGCATAAAAGGTAATGTTGATGGAGACACAGGGTTCAGGCCAACTATAGGTTTACATCCCCATCTGCTATTGCACACAGTCACAATTGGGTTGTTTGTCTGGCTTTCACAATGCACCAGAGCTCAGAGTTATGGTCATGCACCCAGCTATTTTCAATCCATAAAAAATGTCATTTAATAACCATTCATTTTAGTTCTAAGAACTTTTCCCTCTCACCTTTACATTTGCAATATGAGTAGGTTTTGAAGTTTAAAAGCCTAGGATTAGAATCCAGCCCTCCATCACCAGTAATCTGCTAACCACGTGTGTAGACTTAAGCAACCTATGTTTTCTCCAAACTCAGCTTTTATAATGAGAAATTAAATGAAATAATGCACACTAAATACTCAGCATATGTTCGCACTTCATTAATATTAGCTAATTTTCTTTATTATGATGATGTTTCTTTCAATATCCTATAAAAGTTTTTAACAAAAGCATACTGGAACATTCCTGTCCTCCTTAAGTTCAAGATGAATATAAATATGTAAAGTACGCAGGATACATCATAGATGTATGTACACAATGGAATATTACTCAATCACAAAGAAGAATGCAGTCACATCTTCTGCAGGAAAGCAGATGGAGCTGGAGATTGTCATGCTAAGTGTCATCAGCCAGACTCTGAGAAGCAGGCACCATGTGTTCCGTCTCAGAAGGAGAAACTGAAAAGTATTGACCAGAAAGTCAAAGGCAGACATTAAGGAATGCAAAGGAGATTGGCAGGAAGCAGGAGAAAGGGTTGGAAGGGCACAAAACCCCTCTGACACTGGGATGGGCATAATGAAGTCACGAAGCATGCAGGTACAGAAATGCCACAGAGACCACTAATGCTGCGAGGGTCAGTCATAAGGTAGTTATACTAACTGTGGTCAGTTGCTAATCCAGGAGCTTGAAGAAAACTCTAACTGTGCATAGGAAATACTTATTTTGAAGAAGCGTGACCTGGTGAGAGGGGGCGCCTGAAACTCCTGTGTTTTGTAGATGAGGCCCTCAGTGTGTTTTCTCATAGAATGTGTAATATTTTATGTTGAAGACCCACAAGACACAGCATACATGTGCTTACACTATCAGTAAACAAAGCACTGTCAAAACTAACTCTCCCTCCCTGACTCCTTTCATCACTAAAGCATTTTTACAACATTTGCAGTATGAAGTATGTAAGTTTTCTTAGGTCTCATCTTAAGAAATCTGGCCAAAAAAAAAAAAAAAGAAAGAAATCTGTCCAACTTGTTCTGTCCTGTACTAATTATTTAAGAGAGAGTTTCCCAAAGAACAGAATCACTTACCCATAAGAAGACGTTTTAGTATCTTTAGGTCATAAGCTGTGCTGGAGAAATTACCTCATAGAGTCACAAGTCCATTACCTCTAGGGTCTTCTGGAGCTCACTGTGGTCTCCCATACACATTTCTGTAACGTTGTTTCTAGTATTTTTTTCTGTAAGAACAATAGGGAGGCAGTTGTAACTTGACTTATTTTTTTTTTCCTGAAAGTCACTTAAAATGGTTGGGAACATTTGTTTTTGGCAAGAAATAACTTGAATGATCCTCCCTAACAAATCATGTCTCATGTAACTTATCAAAATTGTTAAGAAATAATTTTAAAATCTAAAGTGTGTGAATTCTTCAGGGTGTGTCATCATTTTTACATCTGTGAAATCGTGCTTGCATGTGACTTTGAATTTTGAAATCGCCCAAAAAGCAGCATGAAGACAACTTTCATTAAGAGCACACTTTTCACACAGTTTTCTTCAGTACTGGAAAATGAGTTCAGGGCTTGTGTGTTTGGGAGCTTGTGAGCCAGGAATACCTAGTAGTAAGAAAGCTGCAATGATTGAGAGAGGGTAGTACTTATGCGGATGTGTTTTGCTGTGTTGGTGTATTGCAAAGCTTGCCACCTACTACAGCAGACAGGCTGACTGGCTACTATCCAGTAACTGATTATTCCATTTCCCCTGTTCACAGATTGCAAGCATGAATGGTGTGTGTGTGTGTGTGTGTGTGTGCACTCACGTGCGTGCACACACACACATCAGAGGATGAGTCATTGCCAGAAGTCATGCAGAAATTCTTTCACCTGGAGAGTTGACCTACTTCTTATTTTATTCAAAAACAAATACTATGCATTTCCTTGTTTATTCTGGTTTATTTTTATATGACATAGTTGATTTCATCTACGTGGGGACTGATGAAAGATTGGCTTATAATATCATTCTTAACCTTAATCAAGAGAAGGACTTTAAAAGGTAGTTTGTTAATCAGATTTCCGTCCTATCACAAATACTTGAGATGATCCACTTAAGAAGAGAAGTTGTTTGTGATGCCCAATGTTTTGGAGCTCATGGTTTATACTTGATCAGTCCATTCGCTTGGAGCTGGGATGAGGCAGCAGTGTGCAGCAGCGCAGACTGGTGATGGACAGCGTTCACCACTTGGCAGGGAGGGAAAGAGAGTGAGGACAGAGCAGGAGGGATGGTACCACGATCTCTTTCAACGGCACAGCCCAGAGACCTGAGAACCACCCCCAGTGGTTTAAACTTCTACCACTTGCTCATAGTGTCACTCTGGGGACTGAGCCTTTAACTCATGGGTGTTTGGGGTCATTTAAAATTCAAATGATAACATGAAGACAGTACAGAAATTCATAATAAGGAAAAAAGGCTACATGAGTCTATCCATCTTTATCTATGCATGTATGTTTACATCTAAGTGTATATTTACATACAGATGCATATCATCTAATTTCAGCTGTTTTTAATGTCCCCCATGTTTCTACTTGCAAATAAACTCTACAAAACACTTCATCAAATTCCAAAGTATTTTTCCTGTCCTGTTAGATCCACAGTCTTAGTCTGACTTTCCAATTTAGCAAACACTAAGATAAGAACTTGACTGCAATTAGTTATTTAGGAGGTGATGGAGGAAGTAGAAGTGAGGGAGTAGAAAAATCAATTAAGTAAAGGAAAAGAAACCCGTCAGGGATTGTTCCATGAATTGTTTCCCATTCTGGACACCTTAGCTCCACCCCCAGGAGCTCCATGAGAAGCCATGGAGAGTGGGTATGAGAATTGTCCCACTACGAGCAGGACCTGTTACTCATGACTTCTGACCCCCTGAGTGAAGCTTTATCCCAGAGAGAGTTAATCCTCCACCCCTTACAGATCACACCTGCACCCCTAAGCAGACACTGTGGTCCGTGCAAGAGCCTACTCCCCTACTCCCTTGATAAGAGCTGGGCGGACTTCCTGCAGGTGCAGGCTGAAACCAAGGGTCCAGGAGCTGTCCAACACGCGCGTGCTGAAACCAAGGGTCTGGGAGCTGTCCAATACGCGCTTGCTGAAATCACTGGTCCGGGAGCTGTCCAGCCGTCGCACGCTGAATCAGGGGTCCGGGAGCTGTCCAACACTCCTTGCTGAAACCTGGGACCACAAGACAGCACAAGCACAACCCACATCAGGTGTCTTTGTTACTGTTCGCTTATTTCCAAAAGTGATCCATTTCATATCTCATTTAGTTTCCAAGTATATTAATTTTAAAGTTTCTGAGTCTGTATTTTAATCCGTTTGGCATTTACAGTCTACATGACTGAAGATTAACTTAATCTTCTAAATCCTACGTTGTAATCTGTACAATGATGCTAGCAGTGGTACCACCTTTTTTAGAAATCTTGTAAAGAAAGAAATGGCATATGTATTACCTGAACAACTATTATGATATGTATTACCTGAACAGCTCTCATGATTATCCCAAAGTATGATGTCTGAAATGAATGCATGAACCTTAACTCAGTCAGATCTGAGGCTGGATACTGGTTCGCTAGTCGTGGGACTTTCAAAGAGTCATTTCACCATTTCATCACTAACTCTTCTAAAATTCATCTGTGGAAAGATACAGCGAACTGTCAGTTTCATTAATTTGCTATGAGAAACCCAAAAATATTGCAAATAAGTTATTACATGTAAATTCTATGGCCTGTTCCATGGCACTTGTTGATTTATGTATTTGTCCATGCAGGCCATCATTTTATGGTGACAGTTTTTAGGATTATAAAGAGTATTAGATTAACATTTTTGTTTGAAATAGCTTATAGGCTAGTGGAACATGGAAAAAGATATAATACAATATAATATGCATCCAGCATCAAGGACACATCATGGAAATGTGAATCAGTTTGGGAAAGCATATAATTTTATTCCTTTGTAATTACTTTCTGTTAGCTAGTAGATACTTTTGGTCCATTTATGATTCATGAGGGAGACAATAAAGAGCTCTCTGGCCTGGAGGCCAGGGTTTCTTGTTGTAATCCAAGGTCTGATTGAACATTAGAACCTCCATAAGCTTCAATATTATTGCACAATATAGCTTCCAAACTCACAACTACAACACTGTATATAGAAAAGCATAACTCACAACTACAACACTATATATTGCAAATTACAAAAACAAATAAAAATAAGGCTGGACAGACAAGTTGTCTTCTATTCCTTAGTTATCTTGGATGGCTTGACAAATAAACTGTGAATGAAAGGTCACAGTTTATGTAATGTAATGTAATGTGAAGGTCTATGGGATAAAAAATGCACTATGGATACCCAGCTAGATATCTTAATATTGAGGTAATGTCACTAAACAGCAAAGGGCATTCACACCAAAGATGATTTGGAGAGAAATTGGTTCACCTGTTTCTGTAAAATGGTGGGAATGATAAAGGAAAAGCGAACAACAATTTTACTTTTGTTTTTCAGGATTGTGAAATTAGAACTACTTTTTCACTGCTGGCATTTATCATTTATTTCAACTATTTCCCTTCATAATTAAAATAACTAGTGCTGGCATGCATGCTTACAGCTTGATTTAAAAATCATCACTAGGTCACTTAATAGTCTTTAAAATTTATCATTATGAAAGAGACATTGAAGAAATATTAATTTTCTATTTTCTACAAATGAGAGGGGAATGCCAGCCAAACAACTAGAACCAGACTCTCTTTGTTTGTACTCCCTTGATTTTTTCCCCCTTAAGGCAAATCTCATTTTTGAATTGTAGCTGTTTGCTCTTTGGTTGTGAAGTTGCAGTGATGGAACTGCTTGTGCAAGCTGCAAACATGATGGCTGCTTAGATGTGAACAAGAAGTCAAGAAGGGTTCAAACAGGGAGGGGGCTGCCTTTCTCATGCCATGGAATCTGGGTCAGTAGTGACAACTGACGGGTGGCAAATGGCAAAAATGAAACAAAATATTCTACCTTGCCAACTTCCTTGAAATGAAATTGCCTTTTTCATCTGGTGGATCATCTTAGAAGCAGCCAACCCCTGCTCCTCCAGGGGCTTCTGCCACTCTGCTGATAAAGCTTGAAACTCCGCTCTTCAGAACTGTGTGGGACCTTTCATCTCCTAGGGATCCACAGTGGAATAATCATGGCTTGTTTCAGAGTTATGTTTCAGGTGGAAATTTTTTTACGTAGGAACATTTTTTAAAATATTTCTTCAGAACTAAGTGCCTACTTCCTTTCCACATTCAGAAGTGAGAAGAAAGCTATGACATGATCATTAATAAAAAGTAAAAGCACTCATGAAGAAGAAAGTAAAGTGGATGGAAGAAAAGAAAAGCAAGAGGGTACCAGCAGCTATTCGTGAAAAATTCTCTTTGGAAAATTTGTTAAAGGATAACAGAGACAGAGAAACTATCCTGAAATGTGTTAAAACAGGAAGAAGGAACTGTGCAATACAAATTCAAGCCTGAATGTTGACACAAAGAAAACTCAAGGTTCTGTGTTAGTAATGAAGGGAAAATACGGGATGAAAGTGGGAACTATTATGAATATCTTAACCACACTTGCTCACTTCTTTGTCTGCCATCTCTGTTCTCATTCTGCCTGTAACTCAGGAACCTGCCTCAGGGCAGGGCAGCTGATCGTATTGTCTGTGACCCCGACACACCCTGCCACGTTCTAGTCTCTCAGCAGGTGTTGGTCATTGACTTTGGATGTAGGTAAGGACATTTGCAGTACCCAATTTTGGGAATCTGCCTCCTGTAACACAGAGCTGCTGCACCTTAGGAGAACACACACAGCTCCTTTTGGACAGACAGAGCTCCTGGGCTTAAAAAAAAAAGTGATTTGATTTAGAGTTAATGAATGATGACTTTGTTCTATAATGTATCATTAGATTCATGCTAAGAAGGGAAGCCTCAAAGGATCATTATGAAACTCGACTTGCCAGACTAAGCTGTTTCACTTTAATTGAGAAACCTCACACTGGGGCGAAAGGCACAGTACACAAAGCATAAGTGAAAGCAATTAGACCTGCACCTTTGCCTGGATGCAGGCTGCATCCTCAGAACACCTGAGGAAATTCCAGTCTCAAGAGCAGGTTCTAATCCAGGCGTGGAATTCTTTCTCCTCAGCGTAGACAGGAGTAGCTGGGCTGGGATGAGTAGCAGACCTCCACTAAAGGAGAAGTGCTTTCTCCCTGCTGGACCCTAAAGTTAATAACCCCTGTATACTAGTTCCTTCGAGTATCCTGGTATGTATAGGAGTCATTTAAAATGATTTCCCCAAATTACAGCTCCTCCCTGTAACCAAGGGGCAATTCTATTTTACAAAATTCATAATTATCTGCAGGAGACTTTTTAAATTTACACCCCAAATTTTTCTTGCAGACCTAGTGTTCAGCTTTCAAGTTCCTAGGCATGATTTAATGTTACTATTGGCACATTAATAGTATAGTTTTTCTGATTTGCTTGTACTCTGATTCTTGTTTCTCGAATCAGATTTAGAGACAAATAACGGACTTTTCATACATTTCCAACTTTCCTATATAATTCAAGGTTAAAGGCAATGCTCCTTTGCTGAAAAGTTCTCTTTGAAAACAGAATTCAACCATGATGTCTGTATTTTTCTTACAGTAGATTCCTTCACTCATTTCAGTCCAGCTTCTGCTGTCCTAAACACACACACCAAACTCAATCTATTTCTTTTTACCATGTTTGCCCTTATTGAACTTAACTATGGTTTCTCTTTTGCTAAGCCAAACACACACCAGTCTCTTTTGGCCTTTTATAACTGCTCAGCAGCACGTGGCCAGTTTATCACATCCTAGTTTTAAAATCCCTGCTCTTCTCTCTTCTTGACTTCACAGTCCCCTGGCTACTTACTCCACCTCTGAACAGTCTACTCCTTATTACCTACTACCAGCTTGTCCTAGTGCAAATGACACCTAAGTAGTGAAGTTCTATAACTTCATGACTTCTTTTTTCTTTTGGTAATGTTGCATATCTCCACATTTTATAAATAAAGAGGATTTCTGCTTTCAGCTGTGAGAGGTAAATCTGGACATCCTCACACCATAGCTGGGGAGCTCCTCCCAGAAGCTGCCTCAGGCAGGTTCAACTTGCCTTGCCTTGTCCATCCTTTGTGGGGTTGCTGTCTTTTCCCTTTAACCTGCCCTCTAAGTACTAAAGAGAAACTCCTGAAGGGATCGAGATGTTCATTGCTATATAATATTTCTTTAGATTTACAAAACCCAGGACATCAGGTGGCCTTTGCAACACTCCACCTTTGTATTTAGTACTGCACAATGCATGTAAACTGCTGTATGGTTTAATTGCACAAAAGTAATATGTCTAAGAGGACACACAGAAACTGGCCCAGGAGCTGGAGTTACACTGTTTTGTGCACAGAAGGACAAAGGAGACAAAAGACCTTGTTCAGCACTAGCCCGCCTGTCCTGCTTTACCTTTCCCACCCTATAGAAGCCCCCTGCATACCTAAATCCCCAAGATGGGGCTTGGAAGTCAATGGCCTCAGCACCTTCCAAGACACTGGTTCTCAACTAGAATCAATTCCTTCCCGCTGCCCCTTGCCCCCTAAAAAATTGACTTTTGAGCAGCAGACAGCCTGGTCATTATTGTTTCTGGTAATAACCTCCTTCCAAACATAAAAAGCTGAACAAACTAAATAGAGACTTACTAGAACTTGCCTGAACTTACTAGAAAGCAGAGATCACACAGCAACTTTTCACCCTAAAATCTGGAGACAGAAATATCCAACCAAAATTTGTGTACCCAAAACAGAAACCACCAAGGACATAAAGTGGTAGCAATAATGGACTTAGTAGGTACAGAACAATTCCTGCATCCTACCACCAGGAAAGCCACAGGATTCTAAAATTAGGAGTTCTTTGTGCTCTTACTGGGGAATATTGTGTTATAGCACCTCTTTACTGCATGCAACTTGACATGTTGGTATTTCAAAATGGAGTCAGATTAGTTCAAATATATAATGAGAACCTTGGAGAAAGAGTTTTAACATTTAGAAATAAGTATAATTATTAGGATAAAAGCAAAATCAGCATGTAACCATATATAATGTTCAATCCAGAGAAGACAGAAAAAATGAGTATAAAAAAAGAAAAACACTCCTTAACAAGTTTAAAAGAATCAAAACCATACAACTTATCAAAGTATGTATTCTAATTCAAATGGAATTAAATTGAAAATCAATAATATAATTTGAAAAATCCCTAAACATTTGGAAATTAAACAATATATTTCCTAATACACATAGGTCAAAAAAGTAGTCTCAAAAAACTTTTAGACATTTGAAAATAAGTGAAAACAGAACACATTGACACTTTTTAGAATGCATCAAAAGCAGTACATAACGGGAAACATGTGACAGGAAATTCACATATGAAAGATAAAAAAGCACTACCATTAATTGTCTAAGCTTCTACATTTACATTTGGAAAAGGAAAAGCAGGATAAACCTAAAACGAGCAGAAGAAAATAAATAATAAAAATTACATCAGAGACTAATAAACTGAAAAGAGAAAACCTTAGAGAAACATGATGAAGCCAAAACATTTTTTTAAAAAACCTCTAGTCAGTCAACAAGGAAAAAAAAGACACAAATTGCTAGTATCCGGAATAAAAGAGGAGTCATGAACTAATCCTATGGACACTAAAAACATAAAAAGGAAATATTCTGAACAGCTTCATACCCATGAGCCCAATAACCCAGAAGAAATAGACAGACCCCTAAGAAGGCACAACTCATAGAAAGAGAAAAAGAACATCTTGACTGTCCCAAGTCTATTGAGTAAATTGCAACAGTAACTAAAAACCTCTGAAAAGATAAAACACTGGGCCAAAGGGTTTTAATGCTGAATTCTACGAAGTCTTTAAAAATTCAATACCAGTTCTCCATAACCTCCTCCAAACACAAAGTCAAGACACACCTCAGTGTCGTCCGGAAGCCCAAATTTACATCTCTACCCAAGGCATTTCCTCTGAGCTCCAAATACACTTATTCAATAGCCTATGTTAAGTATCTTCTTTTGTGATTCAAAGACATCTCAAATTTAATGTCCAAAACACACTTTAAAAAATATGCCACTCTAGATTCATTCTCCTTTCCAGTATCTAATCTTGATTCTAGAAACCTAGCAACCATGCGTGATCCTCATGTATACCACTTTTATATCAAACCCAAAGCCAAGTCCTGTGACTTTTACCTCTGCTACACATCTTCAACCCATCATGTGTCCCCGTCTCTGCCTGCCTCACTGTGTAACCATCATCACTCCCTTTGCTTTCTCCTCAGTGTACAACACAGCACTTGTCATCCTTGCAATTAAAACAATAATAGTGCTTTTCACTATGTGCCCAGCAAGATTCAATTCCTTGATTGTGACCTGTAAAGTCCTGTGCTGTTTAATTCCTGTTTCCCTCCACCTCTTATTTTTCATTAGAGTCTGCCTTAGGCCAAAATGGGCTTCCCTGTGATGCCAAACTCAACACCTTTGCACACTGTGATTTCTTTGTACCAATATATTAACTCAAAATCAGGTCACTCCTCTGTACAACTAACTTCTCCTACTGTAGGTTTTAGCTTAAGTGGAACTTCCTAATAAACATTCCTTGATCACCATTTCTACAGAATATTATTTCTCTTTTTTTCTCAGCAACTCATTACTAGAAAAGAGATCCCAAACTACATTTATGTGATTTGGTCCTTCATGTTGTTTATCTGTTCAAGCAGAATTAAAGCTCTAGGAGAGCAAGAATGTTACTGAATTTACTCACTACAGTATTTCCAGTCTTTAGCACCATATGACAATTAATATTCTTAGGATGTATTGGTTGAATCAGTGAATGCTAAAGGAAGAGCATATATTAACCTGATTTGGTGCTGTAGCACTAAAAAGAAACAAAACAAAAATACATCCAGCTAAAAATTAAATGTCATCTGTCCACCTGTTCCTAAATTCTTCAAATATTTATTCGGTGTAGTATTTTTGTAAAACTCTCATGGAAAAATGAACCATCAGAATAATAATGAAAAGTTTGGTGAAAAGGCTTAGATTTAAACTTGGCTGATATACTAGTCATAAGTTCAGTTGCCTTTAGAAGCATCTAAGATACATAGAAATATATTGGGTGTTCATAGAGGCATCTCTGTGAGAGGGTTTAGCAGTGGGAGCTTCCTGGATCCTCTTTTGCACATGAAGCGTATTGGACCATTTCTCTTATTCCATAATTTGTCTACAGATAATAGAAGCTTGGTTTTTTTGGTTAGATTCTTGTTCATTTATTAACAATGTGATTTTAGGCAGATAACTTAATCTTAATAATCCTATTTTCATCTTTAAATTGGGGTTAATAAGAACATTTCCTGGGCTAGTTTCTTCCTTTGACTTCATTACCATTATATTTAATGCATTTAATTTTATAATGTTTATATTATGGAAACTAACATACACTCATTCAAAAATATCAAGAAATAAGAAAAACAGAACTAAAACTTACATACCTGTCCACTGTTGAAATTACTTGTGGAAACTATTGTATTCTCTCATTCCAGAGCTATCTATGCAGATTAATATAATTTAAAAACCAATACACCTGATCCTTTAAGTCTTGGAAACCATAAAAATACACACTTTCAAAAAATTCTGCTTACTTTAGGGATCACATTACATAAAATTTACAAATTAGAGTTATTATGCTTTTATCAAAATTCCTGATTATAGATAGTTTTGAATATTCCTGGCCTCCAAGAAAGATTACTTTTGTTATTTTCCTTCCATCAGGTCCAACTACATTCCAATAAACTATGCGGTTTTCCTCTCTTACCTTTTACAGTACTGACGTTTTATCTTTAAACCCAATTTTCCAGGCCATATTTTGCCTTCACTCTATACTTAAAAGCTTGTTTTATTATGTCCTTACTGCTGTAATGAATTAACATGTTTAGTAGCAGCACAAAGCAGATGGAGCGCACTTTCCTCCCCAGCACACCTGCAGGTCAGGCGTCCAGGCGCAGCTTCCTGGTCTCTGTTCTACCTTGCAAGCCTGGGTCCAAGTGCAACTCGCCCAGTTCCCGCTTCGCTTGCAGCAAGGACTCCCCGAAGCACACACCATGACCCACAGAACTCACCAACCACATTGCCGGCAGAACTTAGGTCCCCACTTCCTCTCTAGCAGTTGGCCAGGGCCCTGGCTCTCCTCTCCAGAGGCGAATCATAATGTGCCTGTTTACTCCTTTTAGGCTCGTCAGAGAATATCTCTCTGAAAACTTACACTTTCTAAAGCACCCTCTAAGCCGTGTCCACCCAGTTAGTTGTCCTTTGGAGTAACGCGAAGTCAGACTGCTTAGTACCTTCCAAGTTTAAATCCACACTCCTCAAGGCCCCCTTGCTAAAGGCTTACTCTTCAGCCTGTGGTGGAGATTTGAGGAGGCAGGGCACAGGGAGGGTGCGAGACCCCCAGGGTATGTGTGCCCTTGAAGAGATCCTGGGACTCTGGTCTCTCCTCCTCGCTCCTGATCCTTCTGGACCACTGTGAGATGAGCAACTTCCTCCACCAGGCAACTCCAGCCACAGCACAGGACCCAAAGCAGAAGAGTCATCCAACTGTGGATGAAAACCTCCACAGCCATGATCCCAAAAGAACATTTTTATCTCAGGTGCTTGTTCCAGTAACAGAAAGCTGGTGGGCACAGGAGCTCATAAAGGCAGGAGGATCTGACCATGTTCAACCTGCCGCCCACATTCAAGGGGAAGCGACCACGGCCAGCTTGTCGACCAGGCAATGAGAATGTTGGGGTGGTGGTGAGTTTTGCCTTCTATACTCTCTGTAAACTGTGTCTATTCCTGGCTCCTTTTTTCTTTGATTCATTTATTCATAACTGCAGCCTCATCAATGAACAGCAATATCAAGAAAACATCACTGGGACTGTAGTCTTTGAGTTCTTTCTTGTCTCGGAGTCACTGCCAAGAGTTGCCTTTACTATAAATGATAACTTGGCCAGATAAACACCCTTGGATCATTTTGTTTTCCCTCAGAATTTTAAATACTTTCCAGATGGTATTGAAAGCTGTTATGGAAAAATCTGTGATATTTATGATTTCCTGCTTCCCGTTCATTGCAGCAGACAGGAATTTTTCCTGCTTAGATGCCTAAATAAGTCTCTCTTTTTAAAAAGCCAATAATTTACCTAGGATATTGTTATGGTTTGTGTCTATATGTTCCCCCAAAGCTTCAGGTAGTCATAGATTGGGCTTTGCAGAGGTGGCTGAATCTAGAGTGTGTGACAATGGAATTGATTCATGTTGCAATGCTAGGATTCAGGGTGTGAATACTATGCACTCCAACAGCAAGTAGCCTGGATAAGATATGAGACAGATAAATTCTTGTATTGCTGCTTGCTTGCTTTTGATTTCTTCTGCCTGCATGGACCGTTTCTCCTCTGCGATGCCCCTCTACCGTGTTATGCTGCCCTGGAGTCATCTGATCACGGACTGAACCCTCTACAAACTGTGAACTGAACTAAACCTTTCCTCCTTTAACTTTGAATGTCAGGTATTTTGTCTCAGCCACGAGAAAAAGTAACTAAGACAGATATGTTTTAATGTCTGTCTAAATTTGGGAGCTGTCTCTCCGTTTCATACCTCAATAACTTTTTGCTCCCACTGAATAGATTCTCTCTTGCAAGGATAACAATTGTCCTTATATTAGATTGTCTTTGGTCACCAAATTGCTCACCTTTGGTAATTTTTAAATCTCTTTGTTTACTTTTCTTCATTGAATTTATTATCTTAAGTCTTTCCTCCAGGGCAGAAATTCAATATCTTCCTCTCTTTTTCCTTGTTTCTAATTTATTTATTGGAGCCATAAATGTTGATGTTCTGAACTTGATTTGTTTTACTAGCTCTGAAATTTCCCCTTTCATTTTATTGTTGTTTAGTACTTTGTCTGTGACCTGGCATTTTATTGATTTTGTGTTTTTATTAAGTCCTTTATAGCTCAACACATACTTGGAAAATTTTTTCCCTTCTTGGTACAATATATTTTCATCTACATTACTTTTTTCCACTGTTTTGC
>RJWM01024447.1:0-30727 GCA_004363535.1 Dasyprocta punctata | reverse complement strand
TAGCTACTATGTTTGCAGACAATGCAAACTTCAAAATGAGAATGATCAAAAGAGATAAAGACAGTCACTACATACTTGTGAGGGGAAAACTTCAAGAGGAAGAGATTACAGTCATAAACATATATGCACCGAATATGGGAGCACCCAACTATGTAAGAAAATTCTTAATAGATATGAAAAACCAAATAAACAATAATATGGTTAAAACAGGGGACCTTAACACCCCACTGTCACAGAGAGACAGATCAACCAAACAAAAAATCAGCAAAGAAATAACAGAACTGAATCAAACTTGTGAACAAATGGACCTAGTAGATGTGTACCAAGTATTCCACCCATCAACATCAGAATACACATTCTTCTCAGCTGTACATGGGTCACTCTCTAAAATAGATCATATACTGGTCCACAAAACATGCATAAGCAAATGCAAAGGAACTGAAATAATTCCATGCATATTATCTGACCATAGCGCAGTAAAATTGGAAATGAATGACAAAAAAACCTACAATAACCACATAAACACATGGAAATTAAATAATACTCTCCTAAATAACCAATGGGTCACAGAGGAGGTTAAAGAAGAAATTAAACAATATCTACAATTGACTGAAAATGCAAGTACAAATTACCGGAACCTGTGGGATACAATGAAAGCAGTCCTCAGAGGGAAATTTATAGCACTCAACTCCCACATCAGAAAAATGGAAAGAACACACATAAACAACCTAATGCTGCACCTCAAACTTCTAGAAAAAGAAGAGTAAGTTAAGTCCAAAGCCCAAAGAAGGGAGGAAATTATTAAGATTACAGCAGAAATTAACGCAATAGAAACTAAAAAAACAATACAAAGAATTAATGAATATAAGAGTTGGTTCTTTGAAAGAGTAAATAAAATTGAAAAACCCCTAGCCAACCTTATCAAGAAGAGGAAAGAAAAAACTCAGATCCATGCAATAAGAAATGAAAAGGGTGAAATCACTAAAGACCCGGAGGAAATACAGAAGATCATCAAAACTTTTCTCACATACATTCGATAACACAGAAGAAATGGACAGATTCCTAGAAACCTATGAATTACCAAAGCTGAGTCAAAAAGATGTAAAGCTGCTCAATAACCCAATTTCAGCTAATGAAATTGAAAATGTAATTAGGACCCTACCAACAAAGAAAAGCCCAGACCCTGATGGATTCACTGCTGAATTCTACAAGACATTTAGGGAAAACTTAATGCCAACACTCCTCAAACTCTTCAATGAAATTGAAAGGGAAGCAAGTCTCCCTAACTCATTCCTGGAAACAAGTATTACCCTAATACCAAAACCAGAGAAAGACTCAACCAAAAAAGAAAATTACAGACCAATCTCCCTAATGAACATAGATGCAAAAATCCTCAGTAAAATACTGGCAAATAGAATACAGAAAGTTTTCAGAAAGATTATACATCATGATCAAGTGGGATTCATCCCAGGAATGCAGGGATGGTTTAGTATACACAAATCAATAAATGTAATACACCATATCAACAGGGCCAAGGACAAGAACCACATGATCATCTCAATAGATGCAGAAAAATCTTTCAACAAAATCCAACACCCATTCATGATAAAAACCCTACAGAAAATCAGAATAGATGGTCTCTACCTCAACCTGATAAAAGCCATATATCATAAACCAACAGCCACAACTACAAATACACTTACCCACCTCATCTTTGACAAAGGGGCCAAACATGTACACTGGAAGAAAGATAGCCTCTTTAACAAATGGTGCTGAGAAGGGCCCCTCGCGCGGCCCCCGCCCAGCCCAAGTGGCACAGGCACCGATCAGAATGCAATATGGACTGCCTTCTGGGGTCCTGACCCCAGGACCCTGGAGGAGAATGAGAAGGGCCCCTCGCGGGACCCCCGCCCAGGCCGAGCAGTGTAGGCACGTGGGCTTGGAATCAGGGACAAACACTCCCCACCCCCCGGTCAGCAACCTGCTGTTTTGGAGGTCTGGCTAAATTGATAGCAACCAAGGAACATCAACCAACTTTTGTTTTGTAGATTCAGCCAGGCCTCTGGTCAGCAACCCAAGCATCTCTTTACCGTGGGCAATGTAGCAAATATGGGGGTTTCTCTTCTGTCTTGTCTTTTATTATTAATAAAATATTTTTTAAAATCTTTTTTAAAAATGGTGCTGAAAAAACTGGCTTTGTATATGCCGTAAACTAAAATAAAGTCAAAAGGAATGAAAGATCTGAATATTAAAACAGAGACACTAAACTTACTAGAAGACAGAGTAGGTAAAAATCTCGATGATATATAAGTAGGCAGAGAGTTCATGAACAAAAATCAAATTGCACGGGAAACACTTCCCAGAATCAACAACTGAGATCTCATCTTACTAAAAAGTTTTTGCATGTCAAAGGAAATCTCTAACAGAGTAAAAAGAAAACCCACAAATTGGGAAAATATTTTAGCCAATTGTCCATCAGATAAAGGACTTCTATCTAAAACATATAAAGAATTAAAAGAAATCAGGCCCCTAAAATTCAAGGACCCAATCCAAAAATGGGCATCTGAGATGAATACACACTTCTCAGAGAAAGAAATACAAATGGCAAATAAATATATGAAAAAAATGTTCAACATCAATGGTCATTCGGGAAATGCACATTAAAACAACACTGAGATTCCATCTCACTCCAGAATGAATGACCCAGTTTAAAAAATCAAGCAACAACAAATGCTGGAGGGGCTGTGGGGAAAAAGGAACTCTTCTCCACTGTTGGTGGGAGTGTAGACTGGTGCAACCACTGTGAAAGTCGTTGTGGAGATTCCTCAAGAAGCTAGGATTAGAGATCCCATTCAACCCAGCTATCCCACTTCTGGGCATTTTCCCAGAAGAATTGAAAACATCATACCACAGTGATATCTGTGCACCCATGTTTATAGCAACCCAATTTGTAATAGCTAGATCTTGGAAACAACCCAAGTGCCCATCAATCAAAGAATGGATAAAAAAGATGTGATATTTTTATACAATGGAGTACTACTCAGCTATTGAGAAAGACTGCATTGAGACTTTTATAAGTAAATGGTCACGACTTGAGACCATCCTCGTAAGTGAAATAAATCAAACCCACATGTGTAAATACCGTATTGTATCCCTAGTGTAAGAAACTGAAAAAGTATATATGATCCAAAATCTATAATAAATACTATGCAAG
Source organism: Dasyprocta punctata (assembly GCA_004363535.1). NCBI lineage: Eukaryota > Metazoa > Chordata > Mammalia > Rodentia > Dasyproctidae > Dasyprocta > Dasyprocta punctata. The sequence goes on along the minus strand of RJWM01024447.1, from coordinate 27,513 downwards.
GGTACAAAACAGCTCGAAGGGCAAAAGTAACTGGGAAGGGAAAAGGGAGTAAAAGGGAAGGGAAAAGGAAAGGATATAGATCTGTATATATGTATATGTAAGATAACTAAAACGAACACACTGCTGAATGTATGCATTATTGAGTAAGAACAATTGATACTGATACGATTAGATCAATTTTACATGTCTATATCTGTTAATGTAAACAACCGTTTTGAAGATAATGATGCACAATATTGCAACCATTGTCAAGTTTCTATCATCCTGTTTTTTAAACCTGTAATGTTACTGTTGTGCATTTACTCTAGTCGTTTGTCTGTTTTGTTTTTTCTGTCTTTGTTATATATGTCTTTTTTTTCTGCTTAAATAAAAAAAAAGGAAAGAAAGTGTAAACTGTCCAGCCTTGAAAAAGGAAATTCTATCATTTGCAACAACGTGGATGGAATTCATGAACATTATACTAAGTGAAATAAACCAACCACAGAAAGAAAAATAGCTTATCTTCTCACTTATGTGTAGAATCTAAAACAATCTAACTCATAGAGGCAGAGAAGAGAAAAGTAGTTTCAGAGGATGGAGGTGAAGAGAGGATTCATGAGAGTCAGGAATACAAAGCCTCACTAGGGGAAGGTTTCTTCCTGAGAACTATTGTATGGTGTGGAGAAAATAGTTAATAATAGTAAATTACACATTTCAAACTCATTAACAAATTCCAAATGTTATCAACACAAAAATAGCAAATATTACTATAAAATTTTATCTACTGTCATATATTATGAAATTTTATCTAGTATTACATAAAAAGAAAACATGGGTAATAAATTGGGGTTTATGCCAGGATAAGTTGACTGAGTATTTTAAAAATCAATCACTATAATTCACCAAGCTAAAAAACAAAATAGAAAATACTTATGACAAATTCAGTACATGCAGGAAAAAAGCATACTATAAAATTCTATATCTATTGTATTATCAAAATAGAACTCATATGATGTTAATAGATTTGGTAAATAAACATTTTATAAATTCTATAATTTTTCACTTTAAAAAGTTGGAAAATTAGAAAAAGAAGGGTATTTTCCTAATTTAATAAAATAATCTATTAAAAACAACTAGTGGTAAATTTTGAATGCAATCAAACAGGAAAGAAAACAGTGTACATTATCAGTACTTTCATTTAACATTTCACTGACATTCTTAGCCTATTAAATAAATCCAGAAAAAAGATAAAAAGATAGGTATGAAAGGTACTATTCAGAGATGATTTGATTGCCTTTGTGGAAAATTCCAAAAATCTACAATTATTAAAAATTAGTGACCTTAAATATTTCTAGTGCATGATCATTAGAAACAAAACCAAAATGATAATCAACTGTTTTGCTTTATACAAGAAATGTCTGGAAAATAAAATTTCATAGAAAAGTGGTACAATTTATTACAGTATCTGAAAGCATCCACAAGCCAGGAACACTAGGAACATTGCAAGACCTCTTCCTGAGAACCACAAAACCCTGGCAAAAGAAATTGAACAACAGTAAAATAGCTGGAGGAATACATCACATACTTAGGCTGGGAGACCTAATTTTGATAAAGTGCCAGTTCTCTCCCAAATCAATATAGTCACTATCAAAATTCCACTTTTCTAGTTAGGTGCTTATGCTACTGAGCTAAATCCCCAACCCTAGAATTCCACTTTTCTGCAAGTTGACATCCTTATTCTAAAATATATATAGAAATAGAAAGATGTAATATAACCAAGGAAATAGTGAAAAAGAAAAACTATACTGGAGTACTTATACTACTAAATATCCAAAGTTCTTTGGGGGCTAAAAATAAGTTATAGAGCAAGGAATTAGCACAATAATAGATAAGCAAAAAATTACAGAATAAATTGGAGAGTCTAGACATAGACCTACTCAAAGATACTTAGCTAATTTTTAAAAAACTACTACAATTCAGTATCTTATCATTTTAACATGCAATTCTAGGTCAATTGTATGTACACAGAAAATAAAATTATCCATAGTACTTTTGTATGCTATATATACCATACATAAAATCTGATATTCAAGATCCCTCAGAACCTAAATGTAAAAAGTAAAACAATACAGCCTCTGAAAGAAAATATGGAAAATGATCTTCTTGGCCTTAGAGTAAGAAATCATTTCTTAAAAAACATATAATCAATCACTGTAAAAAAGATGGAGATATTACACCACTACCAACACAACCTATTGTTTATCAAAAGTCATGAATAACGGATTAAAAATATGAGCCCCAGAAGGAGAGAAACTACTTTCAATACATGTCTACCTGACAAAATAGTCATATTGGTAAATGTAATGCCTATAAACCACCAAGATTAAGACACAAAATGCTCAAAAAAATGGGCAAAAGACTCTAATATGAACTTTACAAAATACTATAGCCAAATAATCAATAAGCATATAAGCATGTGTTCAATTTCTTGCAAATCAATACTAAAATTTAGTATGGCTACAGATTCATTATAGAGATAAAAATAAAAAAACTGACTGCACCAAGTTTAGAAGATTCTGAATAACTGGAACTCTCAAATGATGCTGGTGGGTTTTTAAAATTGGTACATCCACTGGCTAAATTGTTTGGCAGTTCTACGGTAAACATGGGCCTATCAAAAGACACAGCAATTACATTCTAAATATGCACCCAATAAAAAATGAGTGTTGACTTACATCAATTACTCAGCCCAAAGGATTCAACAGTCCAGAATTCCATGTTTGAGGTCAGTTCATCAGAAACTAGAGATTTCAACAAAACTTATTTCACTAAATATGAAAAGAAGATAGGAGAGGTAAGGAGGGGAAAAAATACAACATTAAACTGATACTATAAATCAATTAGTCATAACTTATTCAACTAAAGGAGTCCATTAGATATACTCTTAATACATATATGCAGAATTAATGCAAAACTGAACTGGTTCCATTTGACCTGATGATCTTATTACCAAAATATGTGTAGTGGTTGAGATTACTGGCATTCTCTTGTTCCCTGGGGTAAAAGACCTTAGAGGATAAATGTTTCACCTCTGGTAAGATATAACACATTGAATGTTAATGTACTTGCTGGATGGCATTCATTTGGCTTTAGGAGATAGACTTATTTTATTGAATAGATCATATTTTGCCCTCAGAAATGTTGGATTGAGAGAGTCAAACTTGATCAAATAGCCCGAGTAAACTACGACATCCAATAAAACTAAGTCTGTCTATTCTCTGAAATAAAGTTTTCCACCACAAAAGAAGCTATTCTTTAACATTAAGGAGTTTCCTCAAGCATTTGGAGATGTTTTAAAATAGGTACTCTCATAGCATTCATCTTCTCATTCATTGTGTGGTATTTGAGGTGATTCACCAATAACAAATTAAATAAGTTATGCTTCTACTGAAATCAGCATTCTTTGAATTCCCAGATAAATCTTGGAACATTGTTTATTTAGGCAAAATTGTCACTCGAATGTTCTCCATGTGGTCCAGAAGTCACACGGTAAGTGAAACCGAGTTTACCCACGACCACCCACAGAGTTATCCTACAGCACCGGTATTAGTTAAGAAACTCCCCCAATTCCCAGGCCCATGTTTGCAGACCACAAAGGGATGTCTCATAACCCAAAATGATGAAATTAAGTATAGTAAAGTAAAATAATCTTTTTTTTTACTTCCCCTAAACTTTTTCTGGACACTGTGGAATTTTTTTAATATTATTCCTACTTTATTTCTCTGAGCATCTGCTAGATAAAAGACTTCTTTAAAAAAATCAAACAATGCTAAATTATAAATTGGGTTCTTTTTCCCATATGATTTTATCCTGTGAGGATGGCAGGGTAAGTGGAGGTGGGGAAGAGCACTATAACCACCTCTAATCCTCAGACGGTTGGCAGGGCCTCTGGTTCTCACTCATCTTCTGTGCATGGTGGGAGGTCAGTTTGGTCAGAGGACTACTTATTTTTAAGGCATTGAAAGCTATATATTAAGTGGTTGTGTAAGCAGTTAGGAAAAGTATTGGGAACATTTTCCCAGAATGTTAAGGAAAATAGGATAAAAATAAAATAAAAAATGACGGAATCTGGAAGATACACCTTAAAATTATAGCATTCTCATGTAACAAGTGAAAGATTATGTAGTACAGGAAAAACCTGAGCGGAATTAAAAATCCAAATATAAACCCTTGTTGGCTAAAAAGAACATTGATTCAGAAAATAAGATTTGAAAATGTAAGTGAAAGAGGACTGTGCACTTTTCCTACCACACCACCAGCATTTTTTTAGTAGTCTGATGACAATTTAATAGGTAGACACATTTTAGAGACTCAGACTATGAATCTGGGGGAAGAAAGAAAATTGAGGATGTGTCTCTCAGCTTTTTTGTGTATCAAAGCATCAAATGAACCATAGGAGGAGAAAACTGAGAAAAACACAATAGAGATGAAAAGATCACTTTCCTGGGAAAGAATCAAGAATGTCATGGAATATTCAGGAGATTTTCTGTACCAGATAGGTATGTGTGAGGGTCTGAAAGCTGAGGACAAAGACATGTGTTGTGGAAAAACATGTGAAAGGTGTTCATTTCTGGGTCACCATCTGAAGACACAGGGTCCACAGGATTGCCAGGCCAGGAGGCCAGGTGGGGAAGAGTGAACTTCATGCAGCAAGGCTGGTTCTGGACATAGGGAGGACCCTCTGGGCAGCTGGGAGGCAGATACAGGAGACACTGGTCCAAGGACTGCCTATGAGACATCTTCTATCAAGGGAGGGGCTGTGACTGAGCCAGGAAACATTTTTCTTCAGAAACTATCACATGGGTGCAGTTATGTTTCTTTCCACATCTGAATAACGAAGTGAGGAAAATCCTAGAAGATTCACCTACTCTGCACATGACATCTGGGCTGTGTGGCATCATTTTAACAGTGCTGTGGGATGTTTGGGGCTATCACAGAAAAAGCCTGGGTTACAGGGGTTTAGAGCTGCCGGGGACAAGCAAGCAGAGTAATGAACAGACCCAAAGTATGAAGCTATCAGTGATTATCTTAGTTCATTTTCTGTAGCTGTGACAGGATGCCCAGGCCTAGGTAATCTATGAAGAATAAAGGTTTACTTAGCTCACAGTCCGGAGTCTGAGAAATGCAAGAGCCTGTCACTGGCAACTGCTAAGCTTTTGATGAAGGCATAGTACTATGGCATAACATAGTACTATGGCATAAAGTGAAAGAAAAGGAGATGCATGTGACAGAAGCAAAAAGTGACATGCTGCCTCACTTTGTCACAACCTGTTCTGGCAGTAATTAATCCCTGCAGGTGAGAACAGCACTCATTCAGCTCCAGTCACCCCTCAAAGTTCTCTCCATCCTGTGACACTGGTGATTAATTTCCCAAAACATGAATTCCAGAGAACATAATCAAACCATGGGTTGACTGCTGTTCTTCCCTAGAAAAAGCAATTTCAAGTAATGGTAGAGACAAAAGGAAAATGGCCCTGAGATGGGGAAGAAATTGAAGTGGGAAAGTATTAACAGCTCCAAAGAGGATGCTTTTTAGAACCTAGAAACTTAGTTATAAAATATAGAAAAGCAAAAAAAAACATCCAGGATCAAAAGCAATCTGAGAGAATTTATTTTGAGAGGACTGTTTTTTTTATTTTAAAGAGGATATAACAGAATAAAACCAATCAAAACAAACCAGTGTAAGAGATACAGGGCTTCAAAACATGAAATCAACAGTAGTTACCCATAATGCCTTTTGATGTCTTCAAAACAGCTGCAGATAACTTCAGACATAGTAAAAATCAAACAGAACAGAATAGAAAAAATAAAAACAGAACAATGAATACAATAAAGGATTTCAAAACAATAGTAAATCCAAAGTTGCTACCATAATGTATCTTGGTATCCTTGAAATAGCTTCTGCTATTGGATTTAACATAATCAAACAAAACAAAGGAGAATAAAACCCAACTCAACAAAACAATGGAAATGACATAGGTCCTCAAAACAAGACCATAGGGAATCAAAAATGGCTGCAACCCTCAGAAGGAGATCACCCCAGATGACACACTGCTTAGTGATATCCTCTGAACCTATGATCAGACCACTCGCCCAAGACCTGCAATGTTAGTGAAACACCAAAGCACCACAGGCATCCAATTGCATTTCACCTTGATAGCTATCATCAGAGCCTGTGTTTCTCTGGATAAACCAGTGGCTTAAGGAAGGTGGGCAGGGATGGTATTTCTTGTCCATAGTCTGCATGTCTGAAGGGCTGGGGTCTGGCTTTTCCAAGTCTGGCTCCGGACACACACAGCACAAGTTCCCAGACTGGGCTTGTTTGCTGGTGTGGCCCTTTTTCTCTCTTCAGGGGATTTTAAAATTGTTATAATTTCAAAGTTTCTACAAATACTTGTCATCCTACAACTAATTATTTCATTTGCACAAATTCAGACTTTTATATGTCAGTCTACAGAGGCCACAAGACTTTATTCAAAACCTAGCACACAAAATTGAGCAAATCTCCTAACCTCTGAGTCTGTAACTTTATCCCTAAAACAGAGTAAGAGATTGTCAGGGTCATGTCTGAGAACTGAATGAAAACAATACATTATTTGCAGAGTTCTTATAAACCATTGGCTTAATAATATATATTAGGGCTGGGTATTTAGCTCAGCGGCACAAGTGCCTGCCTGACAAGCACGAGGTCATGAGTTTGATCTCTGGTACCAAAAAAAAATAAAATTAAGATATCTATATCTATATCTATATCTATATCTATATCTTAAATTTGTTCACAAAAATATAATAGATCACTAGCTCAGGAAATAAAAATAGAGGATTTTTAAAATATTGGAATTTACTTTATCAATTTTCTTTTGGATTTATTCTCAGGGTATGCTATTCTGTTTGTAATAGTATCATTGTTCTTAATAGCTACTGTCAGGCTAATTTTGGGGGAAGTAAGCAAATTTTATGTTAAAATTTTACCTTTTTAAGGGGTAATTTTACCTTTACTGTATTTGCTCACTAATATGTTGGAGACAGGATTCTAACAAAACCAGTATTAGTTGGAAAATGTGATACAGATGGTTGTTAGGTTTGATATTTTTTCCAATTTCCTGTATTATCCTCATATTTTGAATCTATAAATATTAACTTCTTAATATTGTATTTCTCTTTAGATTCATTCAAATTTAGCATAGCTTCTTTTCTCATTTACTGGGTATAGACAACTAAGTTAGAATATTCATCCATTTAAACTAGTAAGGCTCAGTTTAAGCTCTGTATTCCATCTGGTTTTAGATATATTTAGAATTCTGTTCATAGTAATTACATAAATAGGTAAATAAGGACAGCCAGAATCAATCTCTCAGAGTGCCACAACCCATGTGGCTCCTGAGGTTCTTGGGGTGAAGGACCGAGAGAGGATGACAAAAATAAAGAAAGAGACAAAGCTGGGGTCAGGTGGAGCCTTTACCCTCCTGATGGGAGGAAAGAAACTGCTCAACCACTGCTGGGTGTTTATTTATATACCGGGAAGGATGACATCAATTTCAGCCCCTCTGTCTAGCAACCCAGGCCTGGATTGTCTAGGAGCCTCCTGTTTTTCTGGACTGTAGGAGCATTTTCACGTGGTTGACCCAGGTGTTCTTTGTTTGGTAAGATCACGTGTGGGTCATTTTCCAGTTTCAATGGCTCCCAACATATCCATCTTTTTTGTTTTGTTGTTGCACAGGGTGGGTGGTCAGTTGAAGTTGGAGGAGCTGTGTTGGGGAACTCTGAAGATGATCTTTTTAAGTGCAGTCCAAAAATTTTAAGTCTCTGCATTCCGCAATTGAAACCCTGTGTAGTCCATTAATCCATAACTGTAGTCAGCTCCCAGTGTAGCTGACAATTGTCTGAAGATGCTAGTAATTTGAGTTTCTTTTATAACATATTACTTTAGCATTGTTTTATATACCTCTAGTAGTTGTATGTTTTCTGCAGTATATTCAAGACCAAGTTAAGGTGAGACCTGTTTTAAAAACAATCAGTTTTTGGTTATTTATCAAGGTCTGTTAAATCTCCTTAAGAAATGTCTTGGAACCCTACATAGCACTTCTTATTTCTTGTCAGTGTCAGCCATTTGGATGAGTCATGGCCATTGCTTGACCAAGTTGCTTTCTGTGAAAGCCTGGGAGATTTTTTCTCCTGGTGACTCTCCTTAGGCACACTACACACCAATGAGCACTTTCCTCTGTGATCGCATAGTCTCCTTGATCAGAAGACCAGGGACTCACTGAGTATTGGGTGTCACAGCAGAGGTTCTCTAATGTCCTGGGTCCTCATTGACCTTGGAGGGCTAGGGCCAAAATATTGGCTATCCTCTTAGCCCATCTGTCTCTCCAATTGTTGGTTTCTAAATGTCAGTTGTTGAACATACAGAAGAAAAGATTGTTAACAGTACAAAGGAATAGAGTCAGTAAGCATAACATTATCATCTTATCTAAATATCAAACATCTTAGAACATAAAATAGAACAATTATTTTTTAAAACAATCATGGATGTTTTAACATTTGAATACTGGTAGAATGTTAACAGTTATATATTTTATACAGAAAACTAGGAAACAAAGCCATACCTACTGTTGTAACTTGACAATTATGATGACATTTTTTAAAACACTTGAATTTGCATTTTTTTGTATTAACAATAAGATACCCCCTTTATGGTCAATCATTCTTATCCAATACAGAAAGCTTTTACCTAACTTGTTGACCTTTAGTGAGATGTACATGTCATAAGTTTTGTTACAGGCTGAGGTCTGAATCTGCAACAATAGTTTGTCACCATAAACAATCTGTTTTACATTTTTAAGACTTGTACATCTGGAGGCATGAATGCATAAATACACCATGGGGTTAATAACAATCTATCATATCCATATGAAACCTTTATATGGGCATTTTTAAATCAAAAACTTGACTGTATTATTTCTTTTGATGATGACCAATGTGAACATATTACAATAATATTTTATATAACTTTAGTTGGGGTATCTCCATTAAGGCTATGGCAACCACTGGCGCCTCCAAACAATGAACAAGAACTGGTTACAAATGTTACCAGGTGGCCACAGTCTTATTCATCAATCAAAGTCCTGTCCAGTTACCCCAAGGGATTTTGTTTAATAATTATCTTAAGATTTTTTTTTACTTAAGACAACTCCAATTATAACATTTAGCATAATATTTTTAAACAATGAGAGACTCTCAAGTTATGATAAACAACAATTTTTTTGTTTTGTTTTGTTTTGTTGGTACCAGGGATCAAACTCACCACCTTGCACCTGCCAAGCAGGCGCTTAAACCACTGAGCCAAACTCCTGGCCCTTAGCCAAATTAAACTTTGATTAAATGAACCAAGAATGTAAAAAAAGGAGAAAAATTATTGAGCTCAAAATAAAAAGGAACAACTGTTTACAAAATGGACAAATGGACAAACATGGTAGACAATCTGTACAGATTCAAACAGACATAGAAACAAACATAGAGTTGTTGGTGTCCGCAAGAACTCTCTAAGTTCCTGGGGGCTATTTATACATTTGTATCATGCCCCTTTGCTGAACTAGCTCACTTCTTACACCCCCATGCCCTCAGGGTTGTAACACCTGTCACCTCCAGCACCCCATGCCCTCAGAGCATTTCTTAGACGCTCCATGCCACTTGGGTACTCCTGTATGGGCATTTGTGCTTTTGGCTCCACCAGTGTGAGCAATCACTAGCTTAGCTGACTACCAACAACACCTTAACAGACTGGACAAACAGGCAAACAGATACACAGGCAGACTGACAAACATCTTACACAATCAGAGTGCACTCAAATATATTTTAGCCAAATTGAATTATGCTAATTTTTACAATCATAGAATTTATTATTATAAATAGACTAGTCAGATTTATTGTAGGTCAATTAGCAAAGATTTATTATAAAAATTTGGAAAGGACAAAATCTTATCTATAGTTAACATATTTTTATCATAAGAGCATATACTCTTATCTATTTAGATTTCTGGTTTTATTGTTTGTTACCATCTTCTGGATGTCTTGGGTCAATTAAGTTTGGCTCTAATTTCATCCTTTTCTATCAGTTTTGGCATGGTCTCTGAGGCATCACTATCATAGGACTGAGTATCTGTTTCTTGAGAGGTGAAATCAACTCCTTCTCTGGGTTTGGATCCATGATACAGCCGGACAGCACACATTGGAACCCAGATAGGCCATTTAGTATTTCTTGGAAAATCATAAGCATATCCTCCACACCAAATTAGCACTGGTCTGGGTGCTTGGATTGTCCAGTATGAAGATCTTTCCAAAGGACTCTTCTTAGCCTTTATTTGATTGCATTATCTTTCTGCTGCAGTAGTTACATCTTTATTAGAATTTTAAAATTTTACTGTCAAGTGAAATCTATTATGAGGTTAACTCTCCCTTTTGTTTTTTGAAATTTAAATTGTGAGCACATTTAACTATTTTTAGACCTGAAGATTATAAGGAATTTTTGTGGTAAGGTACAGAGAAAAAAAACTGCATTTTGCTTTTAGGCACCTTGGGCTTTATTTTTTTTTTTTTTCTATCATGACACACAGGTTGTGTTCCTGCTCTGGCCTAGAGGCCCCACTATTGTTGGGGATGCAAGCAATAGTGCAGTGTAAACTTCTGATACATAAAGCATGTGCATAGGTGATGTGAAAAACTGGGTTGGCTTGGGTGCACCAGGGCTATGTCCCACTTCTCCTGAACCATGTCCTGCCTTCTGGCCCAGGCTGAGTGCTGCAGTGCTGCTGGTGGGGCAGTCACTGAAAGGCTTGGCAGACCCCAGGGGAATTTGCTCCTCAGCACACAGGAGGCAGGGCTGCAAATCTCAGCTCCACAGCACAGGACCCACCTCACAAGCCGGGCCAGGGCCCCCCAGGGGAAGTTCTCTGTACCTTACACTACTTCTATGTATTTTTAAAGGCAAAATTCTGAAATGGTTTTACACCCTGATGACTAGGAATCAAATTTTGGGATGTCTCTCTGATCCATTGAAGAAAGTCTCCTCCACACCCTTGCCACTACTATTCTAAATTGATCAAAAATGTGTAACTCAGAAGCAAGTCAATTTGCATGTGGCAGTAAAGACACACTTTGAGGAGATCTGAACCATATTTTGAGTAGATTGAAGCATAACCTTGATTTTTCCCTTGCAGCTGAAACAAGCAACATTGTTTCTTCATCTCTTTTGTTTGGGTCAAGCTCCAGGCTTGGTGGAGCTCTTTGGTTCCCTCCCCTGCTTGGGAGTCCTGAGAAGTAGTGAGGGGAGCAGAAAGCAGCAGTTTCTCCCTGTTAAATAACCCTTTAAAATCTGTAGAGGTCCAGCTAGATTTGTGTTGGTTTTTTACCTAATCGTGTTCTAAACTGTTTTTCCATTTCCTCTGAAGTATGTAAATTTACAATTCCTTCTTCTAGAAACAAACTCAAGAAATTTAGCAATTCAGTGTAGTAGTGTCTGTGTATTGAAAACTAAAATTGACTTAAGGAAGCAAAAAAGACCTAAATAAACGTAGGGTTACATTAATCACGAATTTGAAACAAGTACCCCTGAAGTAAATTTTGAAAAACAACAGTGCTTAAGAATTTACACTACCAGATATCAATACTCACTACAAAGTCATAGTGAGACAGTGATATGCTGGAGTCAGTCAACTATCAGCTCGTGAAAGCCAAATGTTGAATTTTTAGAAGTTTTACAGGTTAGTTGTTGCTGCATTGGCTATTCAAAATTGTCTTTTGTAAGAGTATTTTGTGAACAAAAGTTGGCAAACCACAAATCAGGACCACATTACCACCCTAACCACTAGAAGCCTGCTGGGCCAAGCAGGGCCGTGCCATCACAGGGAAGTTGTCTGGGTTGTAGCACCTCTACTCTTTGACAGGGCTGTTGTAGGCCCTGCTGGAAGTTTTTCTTCTAGAATAGGAAGGTTTTTCCATATCAGTTTTAAATTTACATCGAGTGGCCCAACGATACCTTCATCTACACTTTGGACAGATAAAGGTTTTGTTGAAGGGACAGAGAGTGGCCATGTTGCCCCCACAGGTGCAGCAGCACAACTTTTGGCAAAATACCCCCTCCCCTCACAACAAAAACAAGTAGCTTTGTTTTTTCTCTTTCCTTTAGGCTGTGAACTGATGACCTGAGTGAATATAATTTGTCTCCGACTATTGGGGATTGGAAGTTTAGTAACCAGGTGGATATGCTGGAAACCCTCTATGTAACCCCCTCACCCATCTGGCTTCTTTTAGCATCAATTGCAAGGGAGATGGAGACACTGGCCCTACTTCCTGAGAGGTGGAAGTTCCAACCTTTGATGCAGCAAAATTTGTTTGAGCCGAAAAGGCAGGAGGTGCCGCTTGTGGCTCAGTTGAGGTTATGGGGGTGGCTGTCATTCCACTGTCTTTTTCCTGCTCAGGACTTGATTCTAAAACAGTGCCTGGAGCCAATTCCATTGTGGTTGTCTCAAGAAGCTTAAGATTATTAGAACCCTAACTAATCCAGATCCGCAGAAGGAATGCAAATACTGCGATCAAGCATGCAACAAACAATTCCTTATACATTTGTGATTCTCTTGAGTATGTTTGTCCCATAGTTAGACAACTGATAGAATCAATATACTTTTTTTTTTTTAGAAAGGGTAGGGGTTTCTCACAGGCCCATTTTTAACTAGCCCTAGAGAAGAAGGGAGTTTCACTGTCCCACGCTTTACACCTGATGAAGCCAATATCAATACACTCCAGTGATGACTATTAACTTATACCAATTCATTTCACCTACCAGTTGCGCGCACATGAGAAGTGTCCCCTCGCCCTCAGTCTCTTACCCCATCCGTGTTCTGGCACCATATGCCATAACCTACGAGGCTCCTGACGTTCTTGAGGTGAAGGACCATGAGAGGATGAGAAAAAGAAAGAAAGAGACAAAGTTGGGGTCTGGTGGAGCCCTTACTCTCCTGATGGGAGGAAAGGTACTGCTCAACCAATGCTGGGTGTTTATTTATATACCGGGAAGGATGATGTCAATTTCAGCCCCTCTGCCTAGCAACCCAGGCCTGGATTGCTTAGGAGCCTCCTGTTTTTCTGGGCTGTAGGAGTGTTTTCAAGTGGTTGACCCAGGTAACACAGAAGATGACTCCTCTAGTTAAAAGACACTCAAACCATTTAATGCAGGATTAGCTTTATGAAATAAGAAACACCATGATAAAATGTTACCTCCAGATAAACCAAAGAAAGAGATTTAGACAAACCATTGCTTTTCTCATGATTTTGAGTCAAATAGTGTTTAAAAGAATTTATAACCACTAATGTTAATATTTTTAAAACTTTAGAATCTTTCAATAAAAAATAAAGGATATATTAATCCTCACAATGGCATTTCACCTTCTTGCAAATTAGTACTTGAAAAAATAGGAGTATCATCACAAAACAATAGTTCACAGTTGTAATTGACCATAATTCACAAGTGCCTAAACAAACAAACAAATGAACAAAAAAATCATGTTCCTGTTAATAGCTAGGTAACATGAACACTCTACTTCATTGGAGGAGTGGAGGCTCTGAAAAAGAAAAATTGAATCACTTGATTTCCTTTTCTTAAGAAAACTACAAGAAGTATACTAGTGATCAAGTAGAAAGAATGTAAAAATTAGTGCCAAGGATTTCAGTTCTAAAACTAGCTATGTCATTAGTTCACCATGTAACTTTGAACAGTCTTAAAGTTATGGTGACAGTTTTCCCATCTGGGCAACTAGACAATCTCTAACATGTCTAACCACTCCATAGTCTTTGGGATCCTATGTAAAAAAATATCAAATCTAACCAAGAGTGGTATTCATCTACCAATGAATGTATAAGCAACTTCAGATATCGTAGACACAGGTACAATAAGAATTAAGATGTGCTGTGTACATGTACCAATACCCCAAAATGAATGTAATCATTATTAACTGCAAACATATACTAATAAACCTTTTTAAAAATTAAAGCACAGCTTCCAACAGTTTCAAACATTCCATGTTAAGGACTTTGCATGCACTACTAAAATTTCTCTAACAATCTTTCAGGGCACTTCACATTATCCACACTCACAAGCAAGAAAACTTCAGCATAGGGTTAAGTGACTTATTCAATTGTTGAAAGGCAGAAAAACCACCAGCCTTTAACTTTCAGTGGATAAATAAAATTCATTGCTTTAGCTAAGATACCAAATATATTGTACAAATTACAAATAGTTGACAAAGCCCGGCTAAAAAATGATTCTTTATATTCCAGTTCTTACACATTGAGTAAATGAAAATGGACTGTAAGTCACAGATTCATAAAACCCTTCACTTCCAAATGCAAAAAAGCCTCTAATAATTATAACTTACATGGAGGTGGGTATCTAGATAATTGGTAATATTGGGAAGGCACTCTCAAATTTTGATTCTTCAATACATACGTTATTATTAGAATAAATCTACTTTAAAGCAAAATAATTTTAAAGATATTTAACTTCAGAAATTCCAGTTGTTTCTTCTTTGTTTCAGAAACAGATGTTCAAAAGAACTAGGAGCTGTTTCAAAGTATTCGCCTTCCACATGCTGCATATAAGGTGATTATGAGCCTTGTAAGATGCACGGGCTGGTGTAATACAATCTTTGCCTATAGTATGCACCTAATATTTGCTTTTGTACGTAGGAAAATAAAATATATGGAATGGGATAATGTAGCAGTTTTATTTCAAACTGCCTTGTTTTTACTAGCAAGGACTAATAAAATCTTCAATGGATTCCACGTTTACACGTTAGAAATCTTTCCACACCACCCTAGGATAGCAATCACAGGTGGAGAGAAAGCCAAACAGTGAGGCAGAGGAAGCAGCTGTCTGGTGTGGTGGAGAGTAATGATACTACTAGCATATGATTTAAATTATAAAGTATGTGTTTCCAAGGGTGACAAAGTATTCCAATCAATTTAAGAATGATAGTGTCTTTTTAAAGAGAAGTAGAAGCTTGCAGAGATGATTGTCGTAGTAATAAAAGTTGGGAACTTTTTCTATTGGCTGTAATAACTCTTTTGAGAACTGCCTGCTATGAAGATAGTCTAACCCTACAAGCAAATCCCTATTCCCTTAGTTGGAAATATAAAAGCCAAGTCACAGTGTGGCATCTAATAATTGAATCCAGTCCTCTACAGGATGCCCAAACTTTTAAACCCCCAAGATTTACATGTGGAAAGCTCTATTTTTCTTGATTCTTAGTAGAGTGTAAAATATTTCCAGAGCCTAATTGCTCCAGCTAGGATTTGAAAACTACATTCAATAGAATTGGTGAGACCAGAACAGGCATCCTTGCTTTGTTCCCAATCTTACAAGGAAAAATTGGCTTTTCACTACTGTGTATGACGTTAGTTTAGGGCTTTTTGTATATGGTGAGAATTATGTTGAAGAAAATTCCTTCTATTCCCACCTTGAGCAATTTCATTCCAAAAATGTACCAAATTTTGTAAATGTCTTTTTACATATATTTAGATCATCAAGTGGTTTTTATTCCTATTAATGTGTTATATCACCTTCACTGATTTTTCATGTGCTGAAAATTTCAGGCATAAATTTCCCTCGCTCCTAGTGCATGATCCCTTTTTTCTAATTTGCTACTTTATTGGAATAAATGTATTTAAGCATTTATCCTATTAATATCTAAAGACTCACAGTAATATCATATCTCTCCTTCATAATGTTGATAATTTGTGTCTTCTTTCCTTTTCTCCTGATCAGTTTGACTTTACCAACATTTTTTGACCTTCTTAGAGAAAAAAAATTTTGACTTCCTTGATTATCTCCATTTGTTTTTATGCTTTCTATTTCATTGATTTCAACTTTAATGGATATTATTTCCCTCATTCTACTTAATTTGGATTTAATTTTTCTTAAGATAGACACTAACATTCTGTAACCTTTTAAAGAAGACATTGCCTGTCATCCTGATTTGCTAGGCTGTGATTCTAAAAGACAGAATTTTTTAGCAGTGAGAAAATACTTACATTTATGTTACTCTTCATAGATTCTCTACCTGCCTCTGGGCCTTGCAATCTATCCTACTGACACTCAGGGCTTTGGTCTTCCTGTGGGTGCACCCCAAGTAAAATCATGTCAGTTCAAGAGGAGACGCAGAGGTCATGTAGTTTCACATCAGAGTGGAATGTGTCTGTATAGAGTTACACAGTAAGTTGGGAATAGATCCATTCTCAAGACTCATGACCCCAGATTTATACCTAATATTGTTTCTACTATATAATGCTATTTATTAACTTTTTCTCATTAAACTGTCATCTTGTTAACCAAATTTTATATCTTACTCTAAAATAGCATGTTGCAGATAAACTTACCAAATTTATGAAACAATAAAAATTTATCATCTATTGAAAAGTAAATATCATACATATCTTCAGTTCTTATGCCCTCTCCTTAAATATATGCATGCCAGTTACTTCAATTGTTGATTTTACAAGTAATTCTCCCTTCAGAACTACCACTGGGACCAAGTTCATTATATTAGTTGTAGGCAAAGCTACCAACACTTGCATATACTATAATAGAAAGGCAATTACTACAAAAGAGATGATTTTTAAAGAGATAATTTTGATGGAGTAGAGCATGTCATCAGTGTCAGGATGCACCAAGTTTTATTTTATATGCAGTCATGCTTAAAGGAACATACCAGCTATCTTAAGTCAAAGGACCTGAACTAGAGAAGGAAAGAGTGAGACAACACACCCATCAGAGAGAAGACCAAAGAAAAAGAGGAGGAAGAAGAGAGGAAGCTTTTGACACACACTATAAGAATATTAAATGACGTCTTAAAATATTTTAAAGACTCTAAACCAGATCAAAAAAGACCTTTAGTCAAGCTAAAAACACTTGGGTTATAACTCAGTTATGGTTTATATAAGTAGAAAGGTTTGTCAGGGAGAGTACAAAGATGTTCCTCCTCATAATTTGAAGGATGTATTAATTTCCTTGACTATAATAACCACTCCATTATGTATAAATACATCATAACATCATGTTTTAAACCTTGAATATACACCACAAAAAACTTCAAAAGAAAGATCTCCTTCCTGCTCAAGATCATTTCCCCTCATGACATATCGATACATCCCAATCCACTCATCAAGTTGCAATATTCCAACTCTCTCCTTTAAACAAAAATTTTCCTAGGAGGATAGGAAGATAAAAGAGAGTAAGTACCTAATATTTTAGTAAGAAAAAATTGACTGGTCAATGTGCATTTACAAAATTTACATTTACAATATTGTAAAAATTTAACCTGCTTCTGAACAATTCCTGAGCATATTATTTATTTATTTATTTATTGCTGGGGAAAAGAATACTTTATTACTTGTTGGCTCTTTGATCCTGTTACAGTTATCTCATTCTATGTTACAAACTACCCCTTGCCCTCTGCCACCAAATTTAATAGGTTCCAAAAACATGAAACATTCATTTTGCTGATGACCTACAGTTTGGGTTGGGCCCTGTGGGGACAGCTCACTTTTTTTTCCCAGATAGGAGTATAATTTTAAAATATCACTTAAAGATCATTTATTTGGTCCTTTTAATTTTATAACTCCAAATGTTTCATTCTTCTACAGCTGTCTACTATGATTTCCAATGCAGATCAGTGCAGTATGACTACCATCATTCTCTGTGTGCACAGAAAAGAAAATGTATTCACACATAATGGAATACTATTCTACTACAAAGAAGAATAAATTTGAGTCTTTTGTAGGAAAATTGATGCACCTTGGAAACATAATGTTAAGTGGGATAAATGAGACGCGCAAACTTAAATACAATATAGTTTCTGTCATACAAAAGATCCAAAGTATAAACAAAGTGAAGAGTGCAATAAAAGACAGATAAAAGGAAACAGAGAGACAGATCTTTTGCAAATGGGAAGGGAACCGGGAGATGGAGAGAAAGTATAAAGGGTTGTAAAAAAGAATCACGATGTGTCATGTACAGGTATCAAGTATACACAATGGAAGTAGTCACATATATTGCAAACACACACTAATAAATAAAAGAAGAAAATTTGATAAAAGAGACAAGGTAGTAAAGTGGTCAGAATATAGCCACCTGAAAGTATTACATATGCTTAATTGTCATATCAAAACTTTTAGATAAATATCATTCCCATTTTAAACATCAGAAAACTAATCCTCTGAGACTATGCGAACTGCAAATGGTCACCCAACCTGGGTTAGGCTCAGCATTCAAACCCAATTCTGTTTGACTCTGAAGCCAGAATCCTATCTTTGAAAGAATGTAGTAGCTGGTACACACTTAACACGCAATAATCGCCACACCCTCTGCTTGGGCATCTCTTCAAAAAGCATTCATTCCACGCCTCCCATGGGCCATGCACTGCTCACATCTGGGAAACTGGATGCTCTCTGAGCCTTTCAAATCCCCTGTTGGGACAGAGTCTCCTCAGTTCCTCTAAGCCCTATTGGTGTCACCTGTCCTTATGGGGCCTACCTAGACCACCTGTGGCAAAACTCTTGTTATGTCACATTAGACCCAATCTGCGCCCCGGTACCATCTTACCCCTTCAGTACGTGATCACGATCCTCATCCTGTGTGTTTGGGCTGTCTCCCTATCTCTGTTTGTCTGTCTGTCTCTCTCCATCCTAGCCTGCCCTCGACAAGAATCCTATTAACTTGGTTTAACCAGATTCTTCCCCTAGCTCTGGTGTTTCCTCTTAGGAATTTTCCATCCCTTTCCCTGCCCTAAACACACACACACCCTGTCCCTTGGCTGTAAATCCTCACTTGATCTATGCTATTCCAGGAACTGGGCCCCGTTCTATACCAACATCTCTTTCCTGTGTTACAGTAAGTTTCTGAATAAAATTGAGTTTTAGTACTTTGACTACTCTTCAGCTGTTTTCTTTTTCTTTAACTCTTGTAAGAAACTAAAGATAGAAAAAGTTCTATTATAAGTTTACCCAGGAGTGAAGCTTGCTTCTTTCACAGACACCAAGGTACGTGAGGTGAGGTGCTAAGATGTCTAAGCAGTGCCGATCCTTCAGGCTGCAAAGGTAGGGCAAAGACCTTCCTTCTCTGAGGTTCTTGCATTGCACAGGAAAGCAATTATGCAAATGTGTCTAACGAAGTCAAAATCCCATGATTTTTCAGACCAAATTCTCTAAACATTAA
Organism: Dasyprocta punctata; assembly: GCA_004363535.1. NCBI lineage: Eukaryota > Metazoa > Chordata > Mammalia > Rodentia > Dasyproctidae > Dasyprocta > Dasyprocta punctata. The sequence goes on along the minus strand of RJWM01024447.1, from coordinate 8,210 downwards.
CTCAAGTATTAAAAAGTTTCTGAGAACAGTATTGGCTACGGTGACACTGGTACTCGTGGGGAAAGACTAAGCTCCTAAATTAAAGGTCTCAAGTGTAATTCAGGATTCCCTCTCTAAGTAAATTTAAAACAAACCCCCACTCCCTAGTTTAAATTGTTTCCACATTAGCACATGTGGTTGCAAGTTTAGAGACTTTCATGATAAATATAAATAATGAACTAAGTTCCCGAAAATTTGGTCTAAGCTTTAAACTCAGAATTGTCATCACTTGAACATATTTGTCCTCAGTTTGAATGTGAACAGCAACCCTGCATTTGTTTATTGAAAACACAAAAACTACTCACAAGAATGGGATTTATTTGTTCAAAACAAATAATTAAAATTCAATCACCAAAGAATAAAGCTTTTCTTCTAAAAAAAAATGGTTGGAAGAAAAGGCATGTTGGCTGGACTTTATTTTGAGGCTTCTAAAATTGTTAATGTTTTAGTCTTAAGAAGTAACCATCCTAAAGACCCAGAATTTCAAAGCAATTAGAGAAGAGTACAAAGTTAGGAAGAAGCAGAAGCTGTTTAATGGTCTATTGAGTAATTACTTCTAACACTATGACTTTTATATGAGTAGAAATTGCTTTACAGGGTAGCTAGCTCACTAACTTGCTCTCAAAATCACGATATTTTTGATATCTCTAACATAGAAAGTTTCAAGGTAATTAGAATTATACAAGATGTTTTTGACATATACAACCTTATTTTATTAAATTATGTACCTCAAAAATAATTTTCACTATTTTATAATTCTTATCTTGACTCTTTTCACAAATTACTATGTGAATTCTGTGTTTACAAACTCACTTCTAAGATAAATAATGACCCATCCTGCCCTAAACACATTAATTGTGATGGATATTTTCTAATTCTTACTTTGTATATATTCTTTTAAGATAAAATGTATTTGCATTCACAAATTATTCACAAATGACCAACTTTTCAACCCTTCCTTTTTATCATTCTGATGTTCATCAGTTTTATATCCTTTCATTTCACACTGCTACTAGTTGTCTAAATTGTAGAATCAAGAGCAACATTGCTTCATTAATGACTGAAAATCTGAGTAGAGAATGGTAGTTTAGAGAGATGCAAAGAAATACGTTGGTATTGGATCAGTAGAAATTGAATAAATGTCAGAGTTTGGGGATGAAAGAATTAAATAGCACTAAAAGATAGTTCAGAAATAAGTGACAAAAGTCATGGTACAAATACTTAATATGACCAAAAAATTGACTGTAACAGAGATCACTAAATTGTGTACTAAACTAACTATACAAGACATCCTCGAAAAAAGACCTTCACCTGTTTATGAAAGAACCTAGGTAGGTTTCACACAGATGAGAAAACTACATCATTCATCACCTTCTGCCTTTGACAAAAAAATTATAGTTCCAAATATAAAATTAAGTTTCATAACGTGCATTCTACAGTATTAGTATTCCAGTTCCTTGAGACATCAGGATATATGGGCTAAAACTCTTCAAAAAGTACATTGCTGCATGGAGTAGTTTAATTTTACTGTTTGAAACTAATGACTACCACATTACCTATTTAGATTTTGTCTACCTGGAAATTTAAGCAACAAAGATAAATAAATTATCTTGATACACAGACACAGTTTCTTACTAAATTGACTCTACCAGGAGTCTCATTGTCTCCTTGAAAGTTTATTGCTTCAGGGGTCCGAGTCCAGCACACTACTGGAGACCAATCGTAAGGAAAGCAAGGGCATAAAGAACTCCTCAACGGGAACAGGTTGGGGCCCGGAAAAAGGGCAGATTCCAGCAAACTGCAGTCATGGTGGTAAGAGGACAGGAATTCTCTTTTGAATGCTTTAAAATTCTCAGTGGATCAAGGAGCTGAATTAGAACAGTGACAAGGAGACACGGTGGTTTGAGAAAAGAAATAATATGAAATCTTTTTGGATCATGACCATGCCTTTAAAGAGAGACCACACAGGGTTGGTATAAGATTTTATCCAGTCATACTGACTTGTACAGGTGCAGGTGAAAAATAGCTAAAGAGGCAAATTTAAATAAAAGTGTGACTGTGTCAGAGGAATGCAACAAAACCAGGACAATAAAGTCAAAGATATACACAAGAAAATGTTATAACTGACCTGAAAAATACAGTCTCATGTAAAGGGAAGAGAAGACAGGTAACAATTTTGTATAGACTGAGTGTAGACAGGTGTTCCCAGTAGGGTCACCAGGAAATGGAGATAAAGACTGATGAAGGACAGAGCTGGGAAGATGACAGTGATGGAGAGAGAGCCCCAAGCATGAGATTGAGATAACTGGGTGGTAACTTCCCCTGCTTGATTCTCAGACCCACCTGTTCTGGCTGTGAAGCCGACTGTCCCACAGAACGTTCTGGGAGCCAAAGCAGATACTGTACCCCTGAGGAAGAACCCATCCTTCTGAGGTCCGTGCCCTGAGACTCCCATAAGCCATCCCACCGCTGGCCGGCACTACCACATACTGGTGCGGGTGCTACAGCCAGTTCGATTCATGGGCAGGATCACATCACTGTGTTTCTTCGTGTAAGCTGAGTTCTCTGAACAAACATGGTGATACAGCGATCACCATGACAGGTGACCAAGGCCCTATGAGCACACTGACACTGGACATTGGGAAAAGCATCATAGGAAAGGAACACTGACTGTAGAAAAGGGAAGAAAGTTGGTACCCAGAATACTTCTGTCTAGTCCAGTGATGACAAATATCTGTCTCCACTATAAGGAAGAAGGGCATCATAATTAACCTCCCAGCAGGGTAGTTGTCCCAAACCTGCCCTATCCAGGAATGGCAGTAAATTGAGAGCTCAGTGTTGAGATTTCCTTTTGGCAGGTTAAACAGCCAGGAGCATCATTAGCCAGGTAATGCTTCCTACAAGTTTTTGATCAAAAGTACCTCCTCATTGAGTCCTTTCCTGACTGCTCTATAAAAATATTAACTCAAGTTCAAACCCCAGTGCCACAAAAAAAAAAAAAATTAACTCAAACCAGATCCAAGAATTAAGTGTAAGACCTGAAATCACCAAATTACTAGAAGAAAATAGATGAAAGTTTCAAGATGTTGAAATGGGCAAGGATTCTTCAAATAAGACCCCCAAAACACAGGAAATGAGTAAAAATAGACAAATAGGATTGCATCAAACTAAAATGCTTCTGGAAAATAAAGGAAGCAATCAACAGGGTAAAAGAACAACTTATAGATAGGGAGAAAATATTTGCAAATTATCCATCTGACAAAGAGTTAAAGTCTAGAATATAAAAAGGACTCAACACAATAGCAAAACAACAAATAACCCAACTAAAAATGCTCAACAGACCTAAATATACCATTTTGCAAAAGAAGACATAAATATAACCAAGTATATAAAAAAGATTCAGCATCTCTAACCATCCAAGAAATGGATATCCAAACCATAGTGTGGAATCACCTCACTCCAATTAGAATGGCCATGAGAACATAGAGAAAAGAGAACCCCAGTCCAAGGCTGGTGGGAATATAAATTGATGAGGCCATTATGACAAACATGTGGAGGTTCCCTCAAAAAATTTGAAATGGAACTACCATGTGATTTACCAGTCCTATTGGTGGTTATTTAGCCGAAGCAAATGAAATCAATATGTGGAAGAGACATTTGCACTCCTACGTTTATTGCTGCATTATACAATAGCCAAGAAGTAAAAGCAACTTAAACATTAATCAGAATAGTGAGGACATAAATAATACACAGAAGATATATGTGATGGAAGACTGTTTAGCCATAAAAAAGATGATATCCTGTCATGTGCAACAATGTGGGTGGAATTAGAGGTCACTATTTTAAGTGAAATAAACCAGGCAGAGAAAGACAAACACAACATGAACTCACTCTTGTGGAATGTAAAAACATTGGTCTCGACAAAATTGGCAATAGATAGTGGTTTCTAGAGTCCAGGAAAAGAGATGGGGCAAGACTGGTCAATGGGAACTAAGTTATCACTAGACGGTGAGCTGTTTCACCAGAAAGGGCTGTTTGTTGTCGTTGTTTTGTGCTAGAACTCAAACTCAGGACCTTGTGCTGGCCAGGCAGGCACTTGTGCCACTGAGCTATATTCCCCGGCATGAAAGGGTTTTGAATGTATTCACCCTGAATAAATGATAGATACATTTACATTCTACATTATTTATATTACACATTGTATACATGAATCAAAACATACCCCATAATGTTAGGTATCAATAAAAATAAATAAATGAAAAAATAAATTGCACCCACCTCACTCTTCCTGCTACTGACCCCATTCACACTGCTGGCTTAAACTGTCAACTCCTGTGTCCCATGATTCATTTAATTGGTGAATTTACTTTTCTCTTTTTCAGAATAATGTAAGTTTCATAAGGGCAGAACTATTGTCTGCTTTACTTACTGCTGATTTCTCAGTGCCTTCAACCACTTCTGCACATAATTTAGGTGTCTAATTAATTTGTTAAACATGAATGAATTAATTTTATACAAAATATGCATAGTCAGTGAGAAATAAGCATTTTTCTAGCCTGGGGCTCAAGAGAGGCATTAGTGACTTCTGTCAATAGATACACATCAGTACCTGTGGCTACCCTGTCACATTTGCCTAGCGCACTGCATAACTTTTATTACCAACAACCTTTACCCACAATCATGATTGTTATTTGAAGGCTAAATTCATAGCTGTCAAACTTCACTGTGTCAGTATCACCCAGGGCGCATTTTCTGAACATAGTTTCCTAAACACCAACCTTCCCTGTGTCTAGATGGCTGACTTACTGCAGCTCTAAGTTAGTATAGCTTTGTGGTGTAAGGCCCTACATTTTGCACAATTTGTTATATAGACATAAATAATTGATACACATGTCATATATTTTCAGTCATCTTACTTCTAAACTACCTATGCTACTTTTTAAAATGAAAAAGGAATAAAAATGATACAGAATTTCAAAATAAAATAGGAGATTAACAATGGTTAATATATCGTTATCGTTATCTTCAAAGTAGTTGTTCAGATTACAAAATATAGGAACAAAAATGATCAAACAATGAAAGCACAAATCGTTCTTTTTGATAAACTAACAAATTAGTAGTATAGTTATCTATCTTGTGTATATGTACATGTGTGTGTGTATATATATATATATATACATATATACATAATCTCTTCCCTTCTTTCTTTTCTCCTTTCCCCTGTCCCAGATGTTTTTTCTTTTTGAGCAATTTCTTTACCTTTCACCTTCACAATACCTATTGTACATTTTGGATCTTATTTACTCTTTCAGTTTTTTTACACTAGGGAGACAATATGATATTTGCACATGTGAGTCTGATGCTATTTTTTAATGCAAGTCTCTCATAGACAATAAAAAGTTGGATTTGCTCTTTTTTGAGTTTTCTTTGAGTTTTTGTTTTCCTCTTGCTTCACTGTTTTTAGTTTTAATCTATGCTGACTCATTTTCAAATGATATATAAATTATATTCAAGACAATTGTTGATGTATTTCAGTGTAGCCTTTTTGTATTGGTTCTCTTTATTTTGATTTTTTTCTTTTATAATATTATCTGGGTTAGTTGAATATTTTTCAGTACTTCATTTTATAATATATATTGCAACTCTGAATATCTCTTTACACAGTTATTTAATAGTTGACTAGAGATTAGAGTACACACACTTTACTTTTTACACTTCAGTTTATTTTGCCACTTCAAGTTGGATGTAGGAACCTCACCTTCCACAGGTCCTCTGACCTCCTTGTTTTGTATTTAGCTGTCTTCTAGACATTATATCTACATGCTGAAATTCCCATAGGACAATCTTTCAATTTTTACTTCTAACTATCAAACATATTTTAAAGACTTCAAAAGAAAAGAATGGTCCATGGGATTTAGCTAGACATTTACCAAGTCTGTTGCTCATCCTCTTTTCTATGTTTCCAATTCCCTCTCCATATCATTTCCCCTCACTGCGAAGAATCTGCTTTCATAGCAGGCCTGCTGGGTGCTCTGCTGTTAGTTTTTCTTCATCTGATAAGGCTTACCATACCCTCCTTGCTGAAGGAGGTTCTTATTGAGGGTACAATTCTGAGCTGACACACATTTTCTTTTAGGTCTAATAAAATACTGTCCCACTTTCTTCCAGCCTCCGAGCTTTCCCTAGGAAATCCACAGATAGCCAATGGTTGTTTCTCCATAAACAATGTATCATTTTTGTCTGGATAATTTCAATAGGTGCTTTGTGGACTTCAGTTTTCATTACCTCAGTTATGATGGATCTGGGCACAGATTTCTTTGGGCTATCATGCTGGAGTTTCGTTGAATTTGAATCTTTAGCTTCATGTCACTTGTTAAACTTCAGAAGTTTTCTGTCAATTTTCTCCCATTTTTTCAGCACTGTGCTCTGATGGCATGCATTTTAGACATTACATCACTGTCCCACAGGTTCCTAGGGGTTGTTTCACTTTCTTGAGTCTCTGTATTCTGTCGTTCTAGTAGCACACGTCCTCCTGATGTGTCTTCGAGCTCACCTACTCCCACCTATCTACATTCCACTCCAAGGCTCATTCAGCGAGGGCTCCACCTGCTGTGTTGCTGTTATTGTTCATCTTTTTCTTCCCTTCTAAAACATCCAATTGTTACTTCTACATAGGTATCCTCTAATGCTTTGCTAAAACTTTGACTTTTTTCCACCCATTGTCAATGTTTTCGTTGCTTGGTGCAGTATTTTTAAATCTTTGTCAGATGATTTCAAGACCTGTGTCATCTCAGTTTGGGAATCTGTTGATTGTCTTTCCCATGCATGCTAAAACAATCTTAGTTTCTCATGTGCTGAGTGCTGGCTTTAAATGTGTCTTCCAAAAAACATGTGTTGAAAACTTGATCACCATTTAAACAGTACCAAGAAGTGGCACCACTAAGAGATGATGATTAGGTCCTTAGGCCCCAGCTTCACACATGAATTATTACTACTATTGACAGAGTGGGCTTATTATTGCAGCAGTGGATTACTTTTTTAAAGGACAATTTCAGCTCTCTCCCTGTCTCCCTCTCCCTCTTTTTTTTAAATTTAAACAGAAAAAAAAAAAGACATATGTAACAAAGACAGAAAACAAAACAGACCAACAAACTACTAGAGTAAATACACAGCATAACATTACAGGTTTAAAAAACAGGATGATAGAAACTTGACAATGATTGCAATATTGCGCATCATTATCTTCAGAATGGTTGTTTACATTAACAGATATAGACATGCAAAATTGATCTAATCATATCAGTACTAATTGTTCTTTCTCAATAACAAATACATTCAGCAGTGTGTTCGTTTTAGTTATCTTACATATACATATATACAGATTTATATCTTTTCCTTTTCCCTTCCCTCATTCCCCCTTTTCCCTTCCCAGTTACTTTTGCTCTTTGAGCTGTTTTTTACCCTTACATAGTATTTATTATAGATTTTGGATCATATATACTTTTTCAGCTTCTTACACTAGGGAGATAATATGGTATTTACACATGTGGGTTTGATTTATCTCACTTACGAGTATGGTCTCAAGTCATGACCATTTACTTATAAAAGTCTCAACGCAGTCTTTCTCAATAGCTGAGTAGTACTCCATTGTATAAAAATACCACATCTTTTTTATCCAGTCTTTGATGGATGCACGCTTGGGTTGTTTACAAGATCTAGCTATTACAAATTGGGTTGCTATAAACATGGGTGCACAGATATCACTGTGGTATGATGTTTTCAATTCTTCTGGGAAAATGCCCAGAAGTGGGATAGCTGGGTTGAATGGGATCTCTAATCCTAGCTTCTTGAGGAATCTCCACATTGACTTCCATAGTGGTTGCACCAGTCTACACTCCCACCAACAATGGAGAAGGATTCCTTTTTCCCCACAGCCCCTCCAGCATTTGTTGTTGCTTGATTTTTTAATCTCGGCCATTCTTTCTGGAGTGAGATGGAATCTCAGTGTTGTTTTAATTTGCATTTCCTGAATGACCATTGATGTTGAACATTTTTTCATATATTTATTTGCCATTTGTATTTCTTTCTCTGAGAAGTGTGTATTCATCTCAGATGCCCATTTTTGGATTGGGTCCTTGAATTTTAGGGGCCTGATTTCTTTTAATTCTTTA